>CABFPE010000640.1:34256-47722 GCA_900660155.1 Hofstenia miamia | reverse complement strand
TTTAGACACAAATAAATCAACTGCATCCTATAATCTTCCAATCTTTATTATTAAACGTCATTTTTATATCTTTAGTGAACATCTACTATTTTAATCAATGCATTATTGATAATGAATTCCCGGATATATTTAAGAAATCTGACATAAGCCCTATATATAAAAAGGCGACCCTCTAAATGCACAAAATTATAGGCCCATTTGCATTGGCCATCCCTTTAGTAAACTATTTGAAAAATTATTAAATAATCAAATAAATGCATATTTGATATCTGAAAATATTCTTTCAAAAAACAATTTGGTTTTCGTAATGGTTATAGCACTCAAGATGCAATTTTATCAATGTCAGAACAAATAAAATCTAATTTAACCCTAAGCAAATGTAGTTGTGTTGCACTCCTTGATTTGAGCAAAGCTTTTAACTCAATGAATTTTGACATATTAAGGGACAAATTAATATATTATAACTTTGATAACAAATCTGTTAACTTAATAATGACTTTCCTTAAAAATCGACAGCAAAGAGTTATACTTAATGGTAAGCAATCAAAATATATTATGACGGACCGTGGGGTTTTAAAGGGGATAGTTCTCGGACCTATTCTATTTGCAATCTATTGTAATAACATAACTTAACAGGTAAAAAACAGTAAAATTTAGCAATATGCAGATGATACTTGTAACTAAAAATCTCCAATATGACATCGAAAATTTAACAAAATATTTCTCAAATAATCAATTGAAAGTAAATATTGAAAAAACACAATTTATAATATTCTCCCCTAAGACAAACAGAAATCTCACAAAAAACATAAAACTTAAATTAAATAATGTACCAATAAAGCAAAGCGAATCTATTAACTATTTAGGTGTTGAAATTGACAATGATTTAAAGTTCGAACAATTCTTCATGGCTAAAATTAAAAAAAATGGCTTCTGGAGTTAGGTATCTTTATCATCTCAGAAATATTTCAAATACGTACCACAAACAATTAATAAATGCACTCTGCCTTTCACACTTTCAATATTGCTCATTCCTCTTTACAAATATTAATTCAAAACATCGCATCCTCCTGTCTAAAACTTTTAATTGGTCCCTTAAAATACTCAATTTTGCACAAAAACATGACAATGCATCCGATTACCGATTAAAATACAAAATACTATCTCCTTATTATCAAATTCAAATGCATATATTATCAATATTATTTAAATTCAAATTTGGTCAAGCCGCAATTTCGTTTTTAAATCAGTATATTAAATTAAATGAACGGTCTCAAACATTTTTATGCGTGGATAAATATTTTAATAGTTTTCACCACACAGCAACTAAATTATGGAATAAATTACAAGAAATTCAGAAAGAAATTGCGAACATTCCTCTTTAATAGATAATGCCTACTTAATGACAATAATACACTACATTCATTTGAAAATTTTGTATAAAATGCACACACAACACACACACACACACATTTTAATATTATATATATATATATATTTATTATATTTGTAAATAGCTTTTTGAAGTTTTGTAGTTTATAGTTTTTTTGTACCTTTTTTCTTGTAGCAATAAATTGCTTTTGAATCTTATTATGAGGGAAGGAAGTCACCGCGATTTGTTGTTCGTCATCGTGGTGGTCATAAGCAATTTATTCTTTCGCGCATTAATGATGAATTAGATGCCTTCAAGGAACAGTTTTGTCCAAGTACATTTGATTTCATACTAAAGTATACAATTGCTGAAGCAAATTTACAAAGAATTACTGACTTTTCACCAACTATTGATAAGTTATATGCATTTCTTGGGTTGTGCATCATTAGTGGTGTCATCATTGGAAAAAATGAGCCTTTGTCTCTGTTTTGGAATTCTCAAAATGGACCTCCAATCATTCATCAGACCATGTCTAGAAATAAATTTTTTGTGATTCTAAAACGTTCGCGGTTTGAGAATAAATCTAGTCGTGCAAGTAGAAAAGAATTGGATAAATTTGCTCCAATGCGAGACATGTGAATGACTATAATGGACAACTGTCAAAAATGCTATTTTCACTATGGATTTGTTACAATTGATGAACAATTATTCATATATACAATACATGGCAAAAAAGTCTCCCAAGTCGGACTGGAATTGTGACTCAAGAACCTCATATGTTCTAGCGGCACAGCCATACACCGGCAAAGATGAGCAAAGACTATATCTTGTTGAACATATTGGCAGAAAATTGATGGAGCCGTTTTTTCAAACTGGACTGACAGTTACAACTGATAACTTTTTTACCTCACTGCAGACAATGAAGTTTATATTGGATAAAGAAATCACTATGGTGGACACTGTGCGTCAAAATCATGACATTCCTGAAGAAATACTTCTGAAAAGTTACAAATTGTATACATCTAAATTTGCATACACCGATGACAATATCATGCTCACATCATACAAAGCAAAGCGTAACAAGACTGTATTCCTCTTGTCTTCACTTCATGCCGAGGGAAAAGTTGACGATTCAACTGAAAAAAAAGCCAGAAGTTATCTTTTTATAATAAAGAAAAAAGTGGTTTTGGAACTGCAGACCAGATGCTACACTGTTATTCTACAAAATATGCATCGAAAAGATGGCCTCTCGCAGCATTCTTCAACTTGTAGGACATAGTATGTTTGAACTCTTATATAATATCGTCAGAATGTGGAATACTTCAAGGAAGCAGACGAAAATTACTTCTCCACCTTGGTGAAATGCTATGTCAAAAAGAAAGATCAAGACGATCATTTCACATACCTTGCACAATTTGAGTACTTGGCAAAGAAAATGACCATCAGAAGAAACGCACCACATGTAGGAAATGCCAAAGGAACAAAACTCGGGAATTATGCTGTAATTTTTCTCTATTTGTGTGTGGGACATGCTCGAAAGTTATTTGTAATAGCTGTCTTGATTTGTAGTTTTATTTAGCCAATAACATTGTCAAGTACTGTAGATTAGAGATAATCAAATATATTGAAGAGTTATTGTAGTTTTATATGGTGATTTTCTTTTTTTATGTCAATTTGTGTGCCTATTTAGGAAGAAAAGAATAGATTGTGTAGAAAACAATTATGTATGGTATATTTTAGTTCTACCGATCAATTGGCCGGTATGGTATTCAGGGCATGGCTCTCACTGTTGGGTCACTTGCCCCCTTTCTCCCGGAATCCTGGATACAAAACTCCATACTATTAATTCTAATTTTCTGTAACTAAGTTAGAGTTAATGCCTTAGTTATAATATACCAAATAGCAATGCCATTCTATTAAAAAAATTCAATAAAAAACGCGAAACTACCTCATGAGCAAAACTACGATAAATTGATTGAACTTTGTGGGGCCATGGCCCTTCTAGAAATAATTAATGTGAGCCACGGCCTGATGGTGTTACCAGGTAGACTGGTTCATAACAAATTTATAATTAGAAATAATTAAATATTCCTTTAACAGAACATTCGCCATATTGTAGAATTTCTGGGTTGAATCTAGAGAACTTTGCCAGAGGACTCAGTGTCAAAGCAGAAGGTCGCCGAGGTGAACATATACTAGAGCAACAGTGATTCTAGCAAACAAGAGAACACGGTTAAACTATTTCTCTATTTACAGATGCTTGGGTGTCTTATATACAATGCGTATTTACAATGTGTACAAACATGAAAACAACTAGTCACAGGTAAACACGAAAAGCGGTGAGCTGGCCGATAAATAACTGCCTGTACCATCTGACAATACAATATATAGTATGACAAAGTCAGGGTGTCCTGGTCGGGTACTAGGTCATGAACAAAATTCGACTTAATTTAGATTAGCTCTACCGGTCAATTGATCGGTGTGGTAGTTCTAGGGTTAAAAACAATTTTGATCAACAAATGGTGCGTATTGGCTTCTACGCCGAATTTAGCTGCTCCGCATCTCGTGTAAACGGGGGTAGTCATATACGCGTATTTTCGTGTCACACGTTTTTTTTTATAAAATCTATTGATTTCGCTTTGAATTCCTTTCGTCTTAGCGTAAAGAATCAATTATTGCGATTAGATAAACTACGGAATTACTTTGATGTTACACCAATTAAAGTGGATGTTAAACAATGGGGTTTTGCCCTAGAGCAAAACACTTAAGTTAAATGCCCTTCGTGTCTCATTAGTTCTTGGACAAGATAATTGACTGCTCGGCACAAACTATGAAATAAACTAATATTATATTTCAAATGGGCAAATGACATAAAATCCTCCGTTTAACAGCTTGCACCGAACTTTTTAATTCATTCCTCACTTCTTAATTATAGTAATAAGTTGGTTTCACGATGAGCGTAAGGTTTTAATTTATTTCAAACTATCAGACACCCGAGATGCCAAAAATAGCTTACTTTACAGAAAATGAGCGGATTTAAGAATGCTTCCTAAATATATTATTTCAAAATATTGATATTTAAAAAACTTTAGAAACTGATATAATAATAAATGGTACAGACATATCACACATTTTTTTACATTTTTTTTAGCAAAGTTTATGTATTTGTTACAATTTTGCTAAAGCAAATCTTTAGGAAATCTTGTGATAAAAATGTCACAGGGTGCTAGAAAATTTAATGTTTGAAAAATATACACACTAAAATAACTGCAATATGGATTATTTCGAAAGTCCGATATTTTTCAACTGTAACAAACTGTAATCCATACATTTATCAGAAAATTCATTACTGTGTTTAGAATAGCTGATATATTTCCAAACTCAATAGAAAAATAGAGTAAATATTTCGATCATATTAGTATATAATATAAATTGTATTTTTTCAATGTTTGATAAAATTTACCCATATATTTATTATCACCTGCTTGAACTTCGAAAATTTACGTTTCAAACTGTTAGCCAAAATAACAGTACACTCAATTGTTCAATACTCTGCTTGACAAGACATTAGGTAGTCCAACACTGCTAATTTAATATGAAATATTTCGTTCAATCACAATTCCTTAGATATAATTGATGCAAGCTGCAGTTTTTTAGTATTATATTAAATATGTATATGTATTTTTTTTATTTGCACTGTAATTCGCGGTTCTGTTAAATATAATATTGCATTGTGAATGCAAAAGTAATGCCCACATTTTAGTAGAAACGTAGTTTTTTGTCATCCATATCTTTTGCTTACATATTTCTTATCTACCCGGTGAAATATTAGTAATCTCGCACCATGTACAGCCATAGTCCATTGTGTGTTACGTCAAAGAGCATTTAACTTTGTTCATTTCCCCCGGGACAAAGCCCATAGTGTAATATTCGCTAAAAATATCAAACATTGTTCTATTTTCTTCGACCACAATTGCCTTGACTACTCGTGAGACGGGGACGTAAATTGTTGTTCGTATTAATTTTTCTCAAACCGTGAGAATGCAAAACACTTTTTACTACATGCAATAGTGAGATCTGAATCGCCAGCTTTAGTTAATTTTGTGAACATGGAAATAAAATTGCGTACATACCAGTCGCCTACGTAGATCGGCATCAGAGGAAATTCTCATACATATGTCGTGAAATTCTAGAATCGAATCGGCTGGTTTAATGTCACCGTGCAAATTGTTGTTATTGATTAATAAGTCGATTTTTGAAGTTAACTCTGCGAATTCTTGATGAATCTTTGAATCGGTGTACTCTGGAATTGCATCTAAATATGATTAATGGATATGCGATTCAAAGTAGTGAAACGTTTCAAATCATAAATGTTATAAAAAATGATTTTACAAAAATATAATAACACGGAAATTCAGAAATCGCGAAATAGTTAGAAGCGATTTGCCTCTAACTTCTCTGTACCTGTCTCCATGTGCCCTGGTCCGCCTGCTGTCTCCCCGATAATCCGACTTTGTGATATGGTCTTCAGCGCCCATGATATTTCTCTCATGCTTAAATCTTGCAAGTTGTCTGGTCCTTGTTATCCTGACGGTGTTCCTTCCTTTGTAATTCATGAAACCTCCTCCACGCTTTCTATCCATTTAAAGCATCTTTACTCCTTCATTTGCTCCACTAAGCGCTATCCCGCCTGTTGGAAGACATCTTGGATTTCTCCGCTGTTAAAATCTAATCAGCTTCCCTCCTCGCAGGTCACGTCCTACCGCCCAATAGCTATTCTATCTCGACTGTCTATCATCTTTGAACGCCTTGTTTTTCGTTATGTATTCCCAAAAATTCGTCACCTCATCTCTTCCTCTCAGCATGGCAACCTTCCTGGTCGCTCTACGATTACTAACCTGCTCACTCTGATCGAAAACTGCTACTTTCACTCTGATAGTAATGATCCTGGTTGCATTATCTTTCTTGACATCTCAAAAGCGTTTGATCGCCTCCCTCATTCCATTCTGCTTGACAAGTTACGTTTATTTGGTTTTGATGTGGATTTCATCGAACTGTTCCAGTCTTACCTGACCAATCGCCACCAGTGTGTCAAAATCAACTCGTCTATCTCTTCTCCTGTCCCCGTTACTAGTGGTGCCCCTCAAGGCTCAGTGTTTGCTGTTCTTTTCTTCCTCGTTGCCATTAACGACCTCCCTCATTCTGTTCTCAACTCGTCTTGCCTGTTGTATGTCGACGACACTGCGATTTTTGATTTTGGTTGGTCTTTTGCTTCGAACATTTTTTCTGATCTTGAGCACTTGTCTACTTGGTCCTCTGTCAACCATCTTGATTTTAGCACTACCAAGACATGTGGTATTTCCTTTTCTGTGGCTCCCCCTTCTGATTTGCCTCTACCTGTGAACTTTGCCCCTTATCACACTCATCTAGGAGTTCAACTTTCTGCAAACTTAAATTGGACTGGACATGTGTCTTTGCGTCTCCGCAAAGCTAATTCCTCGCTATTTGCCCTTTTCCGTAATGTTCCTTTTAATACCTCGTCCGCTGTGAAACTCTCTTTGTTCAAGTCCATTCCTCGCGCCATTGGAAAGATCTGATAGTGTTTTGCGTAGACTTCATAATTACACAAGGTCAACTATGAAAACTGTAGATTGTGAGATTTGGCTCTCATCCACATTAACTACGATTTTCCTCATAATATTGATGCAATTATAAACAAATTTTCCGACGTACATCCGCTCAAGAACATTATTTTTTGGACACAATAAATTAGCAATGTAAATATACACATTTGAATTTTGTTTTATTTTTATTAGCTCCTTACAAAAAATCTGGTATATATTATATTTTATATCCTTAATTTGTTGGTATGTCATATGAGAAGATTGAATGGAAGATATATATATATATATATATATGAATGACATGCACTTTCAACATGATTACGTACTTTCACCTGTTTTGAGAAAACGCACCCCCTACTCTTACAGCTTCCTGCGCCAATGAAATGTGATAGTCATACATTGGTAAAATGATTTTTATTCAGAGTTTTAGCATGTGACACTCCTTTAATAAACAATTTAATATTATAAGCACATTCAAAACATGGTAACACCTAATGCAAAAGATTGTATAGAATCACAACAAAATCGAATCCATTATTGTAGTTGTATAGATAGTAATTTATAAGTCACTAGGTTCAAAAAATTTTTGTAAAAAATCCTACAAATTTTCATGTTCTTTGTACTAAATAAATGTTACTTCCCGGCGTGGTCCTAGAAAATTTTGAACATGGAAGTGAAGGTTTAAATTGTTTCCTAAAATTGGTTTTCTTATGAAAACCCATCAAAATTTATTCACCTGACAATAGATTATATTTATAAACATAGACATGCAATACTTTTGCTAAACATAGACATGCAATACTTTTGCTAACTATAGCAGACAAATATATATAAATATATATATATATATAAATTATTAATGTAATAGCCATGCAATAATCATGTAAGTATAGTGATAATGTACTTATAATATGAATAGAAATTACCGGAATCATATAATTCGCCGGAATTATTGCAAACTTCGGGATAATAAGGTTTAATGACTGCAAGAAGAGAAAGATAAGCTTTTTTTGATATTGAATATTTGGACGCCCACGAAACTATTTCGTTAGATATCTCTTCGTCCTTGGGCTCTGGTTTCACAACATCATGACTAGGACTTGCAGAATTGTTGAATAACATATTGATGAATTTATTAGCTTCAGCTGCATTGTTACAACCAACTGACATCCTAAAAAGCTGAACTTAATTCGGTTGATATAAAATTTTGAATAAAGGATAGAAAATGTTAAGTATATATACTAACTAAAAGATTATTTTAATTAAATCCCATGAACAACAATGGCAAAGCTTGCATGCCTCAATTAATGTGGCTGTACATATGAATCTACTAATATTCTTAGTAGGGAAGCCTAATAAATTTATGTCATAATTCGAAAATGTTTAGTGCAAAGCACATTACTAGTTTTGCAAAGCAACAATTGACGAAATTCATTACATAGGTTTCTTCAATACATAGAGGTAAAAATTTTCTAAATATACAGGGTGGTCGTAAAGTAACGCAAAATTCTGTGCATTGATATGTATACATAAATCCACAATTTATACGATCAATGCTTATCACTCAGAAATCTATTTTTAGAACATTCGCATTGCATACAACGAAGCAATACTGCTGACTCAGTTAATTTACTACTTCATGACTGCGCGGTTTAATTTAAGAGAACGAATTGACATTATTATGCATCAAATAAGAATGCATCTGAAGCTACCAGACTGGTTGATCAACATTCACCTAAACCTTCTACTGTAATACGACTTATTAAAAAGTTTGAGGAAACTGGTTCGGTGGAGGACGCAGATCGATCTGGTCGTCCAAGTTTGTTCAAAAAAGGATTTTCAAGATGCAGTCCTTAATGAAATTAATCAAAACACGCCTAGCTCTAGTCGCGATATTGCGGCACAATTACGTGGTAATAATTTGTACAATGTGTCCCACACTACAGTGCTGAAAGCTCTCTCAAAGCTTGGCTATAAGCCTTACATTTCTCGTCTTTGTCATGCTTTAAACGAAGATGACCCAGATCGGCGAGTAGAGGCTTGTACAATGTTCGAGGAAATGTTTGTTAATGATCCTACAACAGTCGATAAAATCATTTGGTCTGACGAGGCAACTTTTAAACTCACCGGCCATATGAATAGGCACAATTGAGTCTATTGGAATTTAAACAATCAACACCATGTAATCAAAAAGGATCTTAATTTACCAATATCATCAAGAGGCATAATTGGTCTATATTTTTTGACGGGACTGTTACCGGTTTGTCTTATCTGCAGATGTTACGGGAATATCTGCTGCCCAGGTTAATGGATTATCCGGATGATATGTTTCAACAGGATGATGCGCCACCGCATTATGCGTTAATCGTGCGGGAATTTCTAAATGACAAATTTCCTGTACGATGGATTGGACGCAGGGGCCTACTTGAATGGCCGGGGCGCTCCCCGGATCTAACACCCCCAGACTTTTTTCTTTGGGGTCTACTCAAAGATAAAGTGTATTCTTACCAACCTCGAACAATTCATCAGCTGAGGAATGCCATGACTGAGGAAATTAACTCCATTGAAGTTGAACTTTGTGAAAAAGTTTGCCGCTCAGTACGCAACAGAATGAGGCTATGCGTTGAACAAGATGGCGGACAATTTGAACAGCTCTCTTAATGATGTGTTGTTAATTGTTATTATTTATTGATTTATGTTTATGGAAAATATAAATAATCGTGTCTATGCACAGTTTTTAATTATTGACTAACCAGAATTTTGCGTTACTTTACGACCACCCTGTATACATGGATTTGCTATATTAGAGGTTCGATTACATTAAACTTAATTTGAAAGAAATTGATATGATTAACATATAAGAAAGGAATTAATGTCTAGATTAAAGAACAAAAAATTATTAATACCTCAAACACAATACAATATCTGAGTTCCATAGAATTAACAGAAATACTATATGTATATCTCAGACATTTCTGACGAAATTCGAAATAGATCTTGTAAACTAAAGTATTGATTTTAGTATATTAAATTACTTTTGACGAGTTACAACACAACTCCACACGAAAAACTACAGTGCTGGACATTAAAATGGCAACTCTGAATTTCGACATGTTATACTAATTTTCAATAAAAACCAATATTATGAGCATGTGTTATTTTGTGTATACAATGTCTTTAATATATAACCTAATATTTAGAAAATATATGTGCATTCATTAAAATACAGGGTGTTTCAAACTTAGTCGAAGGATTGCAAATGTCTCTAATTTTTAAACGATGCAATGGATTTCAACATGAATTTACACACACACGCCTAATATAGATTATGGCATTTAATTTGAATTTTTGAAATCGGCTAACTTTAACTCCAGTCATGACCTTAGGAGTAAAAGTGTGTGTGAAGTCATGAAATCCATTTTAACGTTTGAAAATTCGAGACATGTACAATCCTTAAAATAAGTTTGAAACACCTTGTATAACGAACAAAAGTAGTCCCACCATATAAACAGGATATTTTACATGGGGAATTAGCGAACATTAATTTATCAGTAGATTTCTAATTAGACAATGAGCAAAGAAGTATATTAAAGTCTTGTAGCATACGGAGCATTGAAAGCTTTACATGTCTTCATTAAAATATATTGCAGTCAAATCAAATGGGAAGATACAAATTTCCCACAAGCTAGGCTTACCTACATTTAAATTTTTTTCCAAGGTAGTAATCGAGTGAATAAATAATTTCATCGTCCAACAAACATTCCAAATAAAACAAATCATTCCAAGAGAAAACAGCACTTTCGTCGGTTTTTAGAAAAAAACAAAATATTCTAATACAAAATAAAATTTTTCTTACGAGGTGGATCAAAACAAAGTGGTAGTTTTGAATTAGAAATACATCTTTAAAGAAATATTTATTTTGACGTTTAGAACCAAATCATGACATTGCCATAAAATGTAATGCGCATATATGCAGAAACAAATGAGCATATTCAAGAGAAAATAACTTAATGGTACAACTGTAGTATAACTGGCGTCTCACAATTAATCGAAATAAATAGTGTGTTTCACGGTTGAGAAAAATAAATATGAACCGTTTCAAAGCAATTGTGATTAAAGAAAATCAAACAATGTTTGATGTTAATTGGTGTAAAATCAAAGTGATTTCGTGGTCTATCCTGCTAAACCGAGCAATGTGATACGATAATTTTGAAATAATTTCTTATCTTAATTTGTCTACCAACAAAAGTTGTATCGTTTGCGCGAGCATAAGACAGAAGGCAAGTAAAAATCGTTTTGATTTCATAAAAAAGCGATCGTGTGAGCCAAAATATTAGAGTTTCTGAGAATATTCAATAAATATTCGAATATTCGTGACAGAAATATTCAAATATTCGATAATGTTTTTATATAAAATATATAATATAAAAAAACAAAAAGCAATAGCAAAATGAAAAGTGTTTGCTCAAAAACACAAGTTTGACGTCGTTTGCAGGGTAGAGCGCAGCACGTTTCTTGGAGACTATCAGACCACTCTAGTAGTGGAAGTGTGTCTAGTTTTCAGCCCGCCAGTCTTCAAGTGGGGTTGTCACTCACCGTGAACACTCAATGTACTTCGCAACCTCCTAGGATCCGTTGCCTAATGCTGACACTGGAAGTGGAGTGGCAGGAATGTCTCTTGCGAAGAACAGAAACGAGAAGGGGGCTTGGATTGCGTCAGCATAATTCAATGATTCAGTCACCACAGGCACAGGGACATCTGTCAACAGACCAGCAGTGATCTCACGTCGAGCAATGGATTGGTCCCCAACTGAGAAACGTTAGATCCTTGAACCTCGGATCCAGAAATGCAGCCATGGAACGCGAGTCACGTGCATCGTCAATCTTTCTCGAAATGTTCAGATCCGAATGGCTTTCCGGAAATGGAGTACACCCCATGATGCTCTCCTGCGAATTCCAGTGTTCATCTAGCCAGTGAACAGTGTCTGTCACGTACACTTGCGCCTGCGTCAATGTCCAAATGTCGGTGGTGAATGAAAATCGGGAGACTTTACACATAAGTTCTGGGATCTTTTGAACAGCAGAGTAGTATTTCACGTTGATATGGGAGAAAACAGTATCCTTCAAAGGCAAAATGAACCAGGACACGCAGGAGTGAGTAACGCTTTGAACCCCACACCGTCAGCTATGAATATTGGACGCATGTCCACTACCACCATGTCGGCAATCTTCTGCGGTAGTCTAGTTTCATCTGCTTCTTTGCAGGCTCGTTACTAGCCTCACGATTGTGCTTGTCCAGAAGACCCCTGTGCTTCGAGTTGAGGTGATTTCAGAGATTGGAGGTTGTAGTCCCAGAGAGTTTGTATGTCTGTCGGCACTCCTTGCCCTTTGCACTGGCTTTGTCGTCCGCGAGATAGAAGAATTTCCAACCCCTCGAAGAAGCGAACATGTCAAATATTGATTTAGATACTGTTCACTTTCTTGTCACTTCGAATAATTAGCGGTTTGTTGTCACTTTGAAGATGGCTTCAAGGGGGTGCCACATGATTAGTCTTTTGACTATAGTCAAAATGGCGGTTTTGCATCTCAAAGGTAGGTGACATGAAAACATTTTGATGATATATTAAATAGCTCGCAAGAACACGTACTGAATAGTTAATTGATCAGTCATGAGCAAGCGCATATGTAACGAATTATGCAAACCCAATTAGCACGTTGCAATCTTTATAGAAAATCCTAAATAGCTACTCAATCAACTAGCCTTTGAAACAGCTTTCTCCAATGGAATTGGGTTTAAAAACACGCTAAAGCAATTTTGACAAGTTGTTGGTTTGCGCCCATCTTAATGACCACGATCGTAATTATATTGTGTATTAATTAATGCTAGTTAACAGGAAATTTGTGGTGTTATTTGATATCCAAATTCTGATTTTTTTATAAAATGGTTAAGTCCATTCCTCGCGCCATTCTTCTCTACGCATCTCCTTGTTGGTGGCCTTCTCGTGCTTTGTTCCACTCCATGGAACATTTCCAGAAACGCGCTTTCAAATGTATTTCCCCTTTGGCCTATAAAGACGCTCTGCTGAAATTCTCCACTTTCCCGCTGTCACTCTACTTTCATGCCTGTGATCTCCTTCTGTTCAATGGACTACTGACTCGCAAATTGGATCTTGATCCTTTTGATTTCATTATGTTCTCTAATTCCTGCTGCACTCGCTCTGATATGTTGTCACCTTCTCCATTCGTTGTACAAAGAAACATCGCACCCTTCACTCGTTTTTCAATCGTGCTTGTACTGCTGCTAATTACATCTTGACTCTCAACCCTCCAACAGCGATTGATTTCTTTTCCCCGCCACCGAGCTTCAAGAAATCTTTGATGACTTTCCTCTGCTGAGCCCTTCTCCAACTTCGCCTACTCGTCCATTTGCTCCCATTTCATCTCCTGTGACTGTCCTCGCTGCCGTAAAA
>CABFPE010000640.1:0-28194 GCA_900660155.1 Hofstenia miamia | reverse complement strand
ATATATATGTTCTTGTTTGATCACGTCACAGACAATGTTATTATATTATGCACAATGTCGTCATCAAAACACTTCGCAAAAATAATGATTAAATGTTTTAATACTACGTTTCCCGCATTATTTTTCTACAGCGTCAGTCATAGCAAAACAGCAAGTACACGTGAGTTCGTCTAAGACAGTCGGCAATGGAATTTTAACACATTGGATTACTGGAAAATTTATCTACCCTATTGAAATCATGGGCGGTCCGTCTTTATAATCGCGGCAATTGGCGATTACCTTATAATATGTGTACAAAGGTTTTATATATGGTGCATTCTTTAATCTAATTCTAATAACAGATTGTAAGCATATTCGAAAACTGAATTAATTGTTGTAATTGTAACCTAAAGTTTAGTTGCTAAGCACAGTGGCGTTTGGCACCAAAAAATGTAGGCCAATTTTAATTCTTGTAACTGTTCAAAAAATTTTCTACAATAGCATTGTAGTTGTAAGAAAAATAAATTAGTTCCCATGCAGCATTTAAATAAGTTTTCTTTACAAATGTAAATGGAAATGTAGAAATTTTAGGGCGAATTGGCCTCATTTCGATTTACAAGCCACAAAAATTACTTTTCTGACAATGGCAAAGAAAATTATGAGAGGGGCAGTCTGCTATAGAGATACGCCACAGGCTGAACGTTTAAATTTGCCACCATTACATGCTAAATTCAATCTACATTCATAAGTTGTGCATTCAAATAAAAATGACGATCACGGAGGAATCGCACTTTCTGTGCGAATGAGCTGGCATTAAATTCAGCTAATAAATTGCGTCCGAATCTGTTTCAATGTCGAACATTTGAGCGTAAAAGGAATCGCAACAAGTGAATGATTACGTTTAGCATTGATTGGCTAAAATACTCAACTATTTCCACTATTACCCGCCAAAAGTCTATAAGTGGAATGAATGAGGCATTTATTGTTCAATTTATATTATATTTAACATTTGCGATTGCCCTTTAATAGAGGGTGCGGACCGCCACTGGTTAACAGGCAAAAATAGTTATTTGAGGGCATCTCAAATTTTAGAATTTTAACTTGGAATATTTGACACTGACATCCTTTGATGAAATAGTTATTCATTGCATATTTGACTTGAACTTTAGTCAGGATGTACATTTAACAACTCACGACTGTAAGCAACCTAGAAATATAATTCTCAAATATACCGTTACCCGCTTTTAGGGCGTTTGTTTTGGCATCATATCTCAATGATTGAAAACAATACGTTAACTTTGACAACCATTATTCCGGCATCCCACAAGTAACTAGTTTCTCCCGAGTAATTTTAGGTTCTGACGAAATTGATTTTCAACAAATCCCACGTAACTTAATGTTCATTTCAATTGTATTAGCTCTTGGAACACCTCACTAGGTATGTTAACAAATCTTGAAGGATTTCACAACAAACTACCTAATAATTAAAATGGCTTTAATGTTTAATTTATCACTCATTCCAGACGTATTTTTTATAATCACAGCGTTATTGTACTTTAGGGGACCCAGTTTGAGTGACGTCATAAAATGGGTATTAAACTCTAACCTTAACCCTAACCCTACTCCCCAACCAATGCAATTATATTGCATTTCATCTTGTTAATTAATTTTTTGCAAAATTTTTAAGTTTTGGGGTAGGGATTGGGGTTAGAGTTTTATACCCATTTTATGACCTCACTCAAACTGGGTCCCCTAAAGTACAATAACGCCAAAAGAAGTTCTTTAAACAAACTAAAATTACTCAAAACAAAGATTTTTAGCCTAGATACAAATAACGAAATTTAATGATGCTACAAAAAACAATTGACGTAAAATAAAATAAGATCGGTTTAATCTTCTGTATTAAAGTTCGAAATCACGTAAAAATAAAGGTTTAAAGAAATACCAACTTTAAACAATTTAGGAAAATAGGTTTGGTATATATATCAAGTGATTCCTATAAAATTTAAACTAATGCATATCGTTAACCGCCTAAAATGAAAATCTCTATTTAAATGAGAAGCTACATTTAAATTACACGTCAAATCTCTAATTTATAACTTATTTATTAAAACGATTGTAATGTTTTCCAAACAACTCTAATTTCAACTTCTAGTAGTTTAAATTTAAATTCAATTGCGCATTTATAGTATCACGTGTTAATTGTTAACATTTACTAGTTATAATCAGAGATTTCGAATCAAATAATTTGCCATTTTTACCAAATACGAATAGACAGAATTAGTCTAATACGAATTAGAATAATGAATTATTTGATTATTTTAAATTCTCCATAGCTAACAATTTTATGTATGATTTCAATGGCCAAAAGAAATTTGAGCTTTTGTCTTTGTTGCAAACACCAAAATATCGGTATCTATACTAAATACTAAGTTCAATTATTTATTTTTGGTAATGAAATTTTATCATTGAATTGCAACTTTTGTTCATTAAAATTAAATAATAATACATTTATTGATATTATAACTGCTATATTTGTTCATTTATGTGTGTTAATTTACATTTAAAATGATGCTGCTCAATAATATAAATATAGCTTACCTTACATTATGCTTTTGAATTTGGAAACTAAAACAGAGATAACATATTAATTGGAGGTTAATTGTCCACAGTCAATGTGTGTTCAAATCAACAACTGAATATTTTTTGGAATTTCATACTTGTTTTGTAAATTGCNAAAAGCTGGGGTCCTTAAAAGTTTGAAATGGCCACCTCAAAGTCCAGATTTTAACCCAATAGAGCAAATGTGGAATTGGATCAAGAAAGCATCAGTAACTTCCAAGTACAGTCTTTGGCAGGATGTCCAAAGAGTATGGAGCAATTTATCCAGTAAAATCCTGACAGAAAATGCAAAAGCAATTCTGGATAGCATAAAAGCTTTTATTAAGAAAAGAGAGTCACACAAAATATTAAAGAATCGCTATGTTTTTTAGTGATGAACTTGAAATATATACCTTCATCATTCATGTTATTGTTATGTTATTGCAAACTAAATTAATTTAATCAAGCAAAAAATAATTCATAGCTATCCAAAAATCATATTTTTAGTAGTGGTCTAAAAATTTGCAGAGTACCATATATATATATATATATATATATATATATATATATATATATATTTATATCTCCAGCAAAATGGTTTTTTAAAGCCTCATCATAACCCTGTTTCCAAACATAAATCATTGAAATTTTCAGGATAGGGTCTACTTGAAATATCTACCTCCATGGTAAATATAATTAAGTTTGAGTGAATACTGTGGGAGCAATTGACAAAAATAGATTTCTTGGGGAAAGGTGTGATTCCCCCCAAATGCCTAAAAAATTTCACACTGTTTCCTGGCAACTGTAAGGTTTTTGCATTTTCCATAGCAAACAGCATAAAATATATATATATATATATATATGGTACTCTGCAAATTTTTAGACCACTACTAAAAATATGATTTTTGGATAGCTATGAATTATTTTTTGCTTGATTAAATTAATTTAGTTTGCAATAACATAACAATAACATGAATGATGAAGGTATATATTTCAAGTTCATCACTAAAAAACATAGCGATTCTTTAATATTTTGTGTGACTCTCTTTTCTTAATAAAAGCTTTTATGCTATCCAGAATTGCTTTTGCATTTTCTGTCAGGATTTTACTGGATAAATTGCTCCATACTCTTTGGACATCCTGCCAAAGACTGTACTTGGAAGTTACTGATGCTTTCTTGATCCAATTCCACATTTGCTCTATTGGGTTAAAATCTGGACTTTGAGGTGGCCATTTCAAACTTTTAAGGACCCCAGCTTTTTCTTTGTTTGCTAAATAATTCTGGCAAAGGTGTAATGAATGATTAGAATATTTATCCTCTCAACAATTTAATCTTTTTTTTTGTAATTGAAGGCTAGATGGCACTCCATGATGAACTAAAATGCTGTGATAATATGTCTTATCCATGATTTTTTCAATTCATTTCAATTTTCCAATGGTTTCTGCTGTCATATATCCCAAACTATAATGTCACTACCTCCATGTTTAACTGTATGAGAATGCATTTGCGTTTTAATCATTCACCAGCTCTTTGACACACATACATTCCACTATTATTTACAAATAGTTCATTCATGGATTCATCAGTGCAAAAAACTCACTTCCAGTGTTCAAATGTCCAATCTTTATGCTTTGGGAAAAACTAAGCTGTTTCTTGATGTTATTTGACTGCAAGAGAGGATTTTGCAGGAACTCTTCCTACCAAACCATGTTTTTGAAAGTTCTTGAAACTGTACTGTTACTCACTTTTTTGAGTCATTATTCAAAGCATTCAGTTCATTTCTAAGATGAACAGTGATCTTTTTACAATCCCTCAAGTTTTCAATTTGTAAAATATTATCATCACCAACAGATATTTTTGGCTTTTGATCCCTTCCAGTATGAATTTCATGAGACTTAGTGTTATACAGTTGCATTACAAGTCTTAATTAACATACCTCAACTGCAATAGTTATTATTAATATATAATTAGCATGTTTGATAAATATTAGATAGAAAATATCTAAATTATTTTGATTTCAATTTTATTTGATTAGAGGTTTGATAACTTTTCTAATGGCATGTTTGATGGGGTTATACAATGTCAAACATTCTTCAAGCATTTTGTTTGCCAAATATTGGTCAAGCAAATTTGATAATTTATCACCCTCTTTAGACCAAATACAGGGGTAAGTATTAGGTAATGATATATTGATTTGTATGTAATTGACTATGCACTATTACTATTAGGCATAAAGGTTGTTATAAATTGCCATGGGATCATTCTGCATTAGTTTTTGTGCTTTAGAAACTAAAATTTAGGATTTGGAAATGGTCAAACTTTGGCATTTTTGAGATTTTTTGCCCAATGTAGATTTTTTCATCAGGTTTCCAAGTAATAATAAGAAAAACAAAGTATCTGCTGAATCAATCAAATTTATTAGAATTTTAGTTAATATTTATATTGATAACCTAAAAAAACATAGGGGTCTAATAAATTTTTCAGGGACTGTATATATACTTAATTTACAATTTCCCCAAATTGAGCACTTGTGTAATTTATATCATGTCTATTAAATATAATTTGATTCTTTAAATAGAACCCAAAATAAAATAATATTGCAATTAATGTAGAGTCACTCAGGGACTCTCTCTTATTTTAATTTAATTTTAGGCACTCTCCAATTAATTTGGTGCTATTTAGATTAATGAATTATTAATTTGTAATCTTTTCAAACTTAAGTTTCAAACTTAGTGATTGTCTCCTCAAGCTTTAGATTATGTGTAATTGCTCAGTTAATTTGCAAGGGAAATGAACTTTTGTAAAAAATGGTAAATATTTACCTTCTTTTTGTAATAAATAGGGAACTCAAATGTAAGCAAACATCAAATAAATTTCGTCCTCACTGGATGATAATGTTTGCTTTTTTTATTATTTTATATTTTACTAACCATTTTAGCTCTGGTATGAATTTTATAATAATGAAATTGTAAGATCTGGCAATAATGTGGGAGAAATTCTGCTGTGCCTGGGGCAATAACTCACTCCATGACAGATGTGAGCCCATATTGTGGTTGCTTTAGGCAATAAAAGAACTACAACATCTACCAATCAAACATGCACAAATTAGAACACCATGTGAATATACTATGCCATTGGTGTACACAAATACATGGTAACTACACATTATTTAATATCTTTATTACATGAGCTGAGAAGATAAACACTGAGATAAATTATTTGTATTGAGCTAGAAATTACAACTTGAGACACACAGTTAGCACTTTGGAATGTAAGGATTGAGTCAAATGGCTTGGCTTTGATGAGATGCCATGTGAATTGGTTGCTAATTTAACTGTCTTGGAATTACTTTTTCTACAATGAAACTGGCAAATTACCAATCTTCATTTAGAGATGTGAATTCAGGAAGCAATCCCACATTCCCCTCCAATTCCCCCAGAGGAACTTGAGTATGTAACTTGCGCTCTTTTGGACAAGGCTCTCAATGCTCTTTCAGAAAAGTTCTCAACAGTTATATCACAGACAATGTCTGCCCACTTTCTAATGCTTTGTCAGCACCTACACCATCCTCCGTGATGCCACCATTCATTACCCCATTACCTCTTTCACAAGTGGAGCACCTACCTTCACTCAGTCTACCCTTTCTCAAGTTGCAATGCTAACTACAGTTGCTACGCCAAGTTCTTGTACCCTGAGCATAACAGTTGTGCCTCCTGCACCTGTAAATGTCTCAGTTACTCCCACTACCACAATTGTTCCACCTTCTCCTCTGAGTGACCCTATTGGGCCCACAACAACTTGTGGACCATGCTTCACTCAGTCCATTCTGATTACCAAAGCATCAGGGAACAACAAATCAAATCTTTTCAATCAACACTCAGTATTGCCTAAATTCAATGGCAAAATAGATGAAATTTCACAGTTGTTTGATGAGTGGCTCTTTCTGTTCAAGCTTACAATGAAGCAGTATAAAACCACTCAAGACTCTGCTGCTGCACAATTTCCCATGTTCCTCCAAGGCCTTGCATACAATAAGTATATGATGCTGGATAGGGAAGTTAAGACAAATTATCAGTTACTCATTGGTCACTTTGAGGACCACTACAAATTGCCTCACATCAAACAGCAATATAAGACACTCTTATGTGATCTTTCCTTTAAGAAGGGAGATGAGGTTAGAACCTACATTAAGCAAGTTGATAGACTCTTTCGCCTCAGCAAACTAACTCCAGAATACTCAAGACACGATCTCTTCTCTTACATTTGTCAGGGATTTCCTTCTACTATCAGGAGCCACCTTGAACTTAAATGTGATCTAGAAGATGATTTGAACTCTATTATTAAGAAGGCGATTAGCATTGTTTATATGCTACAGAATACAATGCACATCAAGAGAGATGCTGGTGACCTGAAGACGGGTNTTTCTAATGCTTTGTCAGCACCTACACCATCCTCCGTGATGCCACCATTCATTACCCCATTACCTCTTTCACAAGTGGAGCACCTACCTTCACTCAGTCTACCCTTTCTCAAGTTGCAATGCTAACTACAGTTGCTACGCCAAGTTCTTGTACCCTGAGCATAACAGTTGTGCCTCCTGCACCTGTAAATGTCTCAGTTACTCCCACTACCACAATTGTTCCACCTTCTCCTCTGAGTGACCCTATTGGGCCCACAACAACTTGTGGACCATGCTTCACTCAGTCCATTCTGATTACCAAAGCATCAGGGAACAACAAATCAAATCTTTTCAATCAACACTCAGTATTGCCTAAATTCAATGGCAAAATAGATGAAATTTCACAGTTGTTTGATGAGTGGCTCTTTCTGTTCAAGCTTACAATGAAGCAGTATAAAACCACTCAAGACTCTGCTGCTGCACAATTTCCCATGTTCCTCCAAGGCCTTGCATACAATAAGTATATGATGCTGGATAGGGAAGTTAAGACAAATTATCAGTTACTCATTGGTCACTTTGAGGACCACTACAAATTGCCTCACATCAAACAGCAATATAAGACACTCTTATGTGATCTTTCCTTTAAGAAGGGAGATGAGGTTAGAACCTACATTAAGCAAGTTGATAGACTCTTTCGCCTCAGCAAACTAACTCCAGAATACTCAAGACACGATCTCTTCTCTTACATTTGTCAGGGATTTCCTTCTACTATCAGGAGCCACCTTGAACTTAAATGTGATCTAGAAGATGATTTGAACTCTATTATTAAGAAGGCGATTAGCATTGTTTATATGCTACAGAATACAATGCACATCAAGAGAGATGCTGGTGACCTGAAGACGGGTCAAGCTACCACTAAGTCATTAACCTCATCAAGTTCTGCTACAGTACAGAAGAAGACAGACACTGAAAGACAATCAGCTAACATTCATACCCAGAGTGGGGCAGTTATCTGCCTAATTGCAGATGGGGATGGTATCATCATCAATAAGCCTTCTGTTGAAGCATGTACTCCTGACACCCTGGTCAAGTCTGTCAACCATTTAAATTAGTTGGAGTGCTGCCTCCTCAAAACTGTGCACATGATGTTTTGGTGATAACTTTGTTGCTACACACTAATGTCATCCCTGCAGACATGAATGGACTGCTGATTAACACCACCATTGATACAGGAGCTTCTGTATCCATCATCATTGACATCTATTGCCACAAGCTTTGCCTACAGAAAGAAGATCTGTTACCTTCCACCGCCTATTTATTGGACATTTTGGGGAATACTATTTTGCTGAAGGGCCAGATTAACAACCTCAAGTTGCACATCAATCAGGAATGTTTTCACATGGACCTCATTGTGGTTGACACCTGCAATCAGCCTCTACCATATGATGTCATTCTTGGGAACAACTTCCTCAAGAGTAATGCATGCATAATTGATTTAGGAACCAACACTCTCTCTATTTGTGAAAGTGAGCCACAGGAGGAGCTTACTACTACTTGTAATCAAGAAATCTTGTTAACATTAACCAATACTATCATTGTGGAACCATGGCACTAGTGACAATTTGCCATCAGTACAATCTCTCCTTACAAGGGGGACGTCATGATCTCTGAACAAAGGGGAAAACACCATCATGGCTTACATCTTTCTCCAGACCTTTGTCATGTTTCTTGCAGGACTTATGTTACTGTGCTTAATATTTCTGCATGCCTGATCTGAATAGATCCCACAAAGACATCTATCATCACAATGCCAGTCTGACTCAAATTTAAAGCTGCAGCCTGTCTGCCCATTCTTACCACAATTCACAATCTAAGTGAACTGAGTGATCCAGTTCAGATCCCAGCTATGAATGAGAGATCTCATGGACATCTGAGTCCACAAGAACATGACACTCTCTCTGCCCTCTTACGTCAGCACCACAATGTGTTCAATTATGGATTGAGCAGTGTTGGAAAAGCCATTGGGGAACAACATGCCATCAAAACTAAGAGTGATCACCCCATTTGTTTGCCAGTTCAACGGGTACCCAAGAACTTAAGAGCATAGTATCAACAGATCCTTAGTGACCTCATCAAAAGCAGGATCATACAGAATAGTAATAGTCCATATGCTGCACCTATGGTGTTCATTCACCAAGGCAAAAAGTACTGCCTCTGCATTGACTTTTGACAACTAAATGATATCACAGTCAAGGATGTGTATCTGCTACCTCAAATCAAGGACCTACTCTATGATGCCAGCAAGTACAGGTTATTTTCGTGCTTGGATCTCTGTAAAGCCTATTGGCAGATACTGATGAAGCCTGCTGACATTCCGAAAACCACTTTTATTATGCATTACTGGCTCTTCAATTGGAAGTACATGGCCTTTGGGCTTTGCAACGCTCTGGCCACATTTCAGTGTTATGTCATGCATGTAATTATGGAATGGTGCTAATGTTCTCAAACCTGGGATCACTGCATACATGGACGATATTCTCATTGCTGGACACACATTCTCTGATTACTTAGATAAACTGGGTCACAATCTTAAGATCTTGTATGACTCTGGACTCCAGGTAAATGGAAATAAATGTTCACTCATTTTTCCATGAGTTACCTTCTTAGGCAAGGTAATCAAACCTGGGAGAATATCAATTGAGAACAATGTAAAAGACCATCTCTAGTGAATTGAGACTTCATGCTCATGCAAGGACGTCAAATGCCTGATGGGCTTTCTTAACTATTATGGCTCCTTCATCTCTGAACTAGCCAACCAAACCAAGCATATCTCTAATTTACTATGAAAAAATACTGAATGTTGTTGGACCTGGGTCAAGCAAGAGGAGCTGGATGCTGTGAAGTGAGAGCTCAGACAGATCCCTAGTCTACATGAAAGAATTTATCATTGATTGTGACATGAGTTCAGTCACCATCAGTGGTGTGCTCAGCCAAGTGATCAATGGCCAGGAATGCCCAGTACAATATTTCAGTTGAAAGCTCCACAATGCTGAACTGAATTACAGAGCAATGAAATCAGAAATATTAGCAATCATTAAGAGTCTAAAGAAGTTTTGATTCTTCATTTTAGGTCGCCAATTCATTGTTCATATCAACAAATCAGCACTAGAATGGCTTAATGTAACATCCTCCACCTGACCTATTTGCAGTGTATTATTGTTAGTAACTATCACTTGAATAAATGGCATGTGAGGATTTACTGATTGAATAAACTGCCAGACATTTCCTCTCTGTTTAACTGGTTAGGTTAATAGAGTACTAATCATCATTGTTTAGGTGACAAAAAACCGTGTGATGTTTCCTTTTCAATTCATCTGTGGGCTACTGCCTGAAGCTGATCTCCACACCACAGTTCTCCTCCTTCATGAATCATTGACCAAGTCCACTGCATCATCTCAGCTCAATGGGAATTAATTATGTGTACCCTACATTAGCTCAGTGCATGTACTTACGTCAAGATGTAACTGACTTAAACTCAATTTTGTAAAGTGTTTGTTGGTTTGAATAAGTAAAGCAACCGGGCATTGACACTAACTGCATTTATTTAATATTAAAGTAGCCATTACCGTAAAATTACTGGCTTTAGAAATTAATAAATATGTTGCAGTTTCCTATACTTACATTTAATAGCAATACATGTAAAGTCATTTATTCAGTCGATTATAGTCAAGTCTCCTACTATTAGTAATAGATAAATATCCCTAGGGTTTGGCTATCCAGCCATTTCAAGCATCTATTTAAATGTACATGTATAGATTGGTAGTCAGACTAAGCAAGAATCGAAAAACTCCTATCCATCCATGATGGAATCCAGCCACTACTCGACACAACTTGCTTAGCTGAACATTTTATTAAATATCAAACCAGATAAATGAGGAATGAAAAATAAAATAAACTCCAAAGAATTTATTGTTCCTCAAAATTCTCTTAAATTCTAAGCTATTTATTTAAAAAGTTTTAAGTACCTGCTGATTTTGAATTTTGAATTAATCTTCTGCCAATATGGCTGTTCTTATGTAAGTGTAATTTCGCTTGTTACAATTTGTCAAATAATACTTAATCAGCTCCAGTATTTTTCTTAGAATGTACAATATTGTAACTTTGTTGCATCTTACAAAATGAATAAGATAATTGACTAAATTTTTACAATCATATTTCTAATTATATTTCATCACTGTTAATCATTCGACACTAATCTCTTGTTTGCAGCTTATTCCTTTTGGGTGATGCTACACGCCCTCCTCAGCTTGCATTATGGACAGCACTGGTCGCTCCCCATGCACGAGAGTGTCTGCTTTTCATATAAGTGACTCTGCCTCAGAATCTTCCCATGTTATCATAGCATACTCAGATTGCTTCGACATTTTCAGTACTACCTCTCATTCAGTGGTAACAGTGTTTGCATATTTCAGAAATCAGGTTTCTCTGATGTTCTCTGCTATAGGTGTCAACTCTCGCAATTCATTCATTTTTCGTGAGAAAATTTCAAAGTATTTCTCGTACAAGCGAATGCCTTTTATTGCTATTAGGAGTGTCATCTGCGCATCAGCTTTACATGTGTGGGCTAAGTCTGCTCTCATCTGTGTATTCGGATAAAAGAAGGTAAAGACCTTTTGTAGGCTGCGCGTGTTCACTACATCTTTATAGAAAAAGCTGATGTTATCCACTACTTCTTGCTCCAATATGTCGCCAGGATCATTCTTTCCAATGCACATCATTGTGACAATCTCCACTCTTTTCGTTACCTCATAGTAGCAATACTTTTGTTCCCACATATTGGTCCATACAATATCGTTAACTCCGGAAAATAGCATGACTGCCCACGGCTGGCGTTTCTCTATTTCATCTCTCAGTTCTTGGAG
This sequence comes from Hofstenia miamia, assembly GCA_900660155.1. NCBI lineage: Eukaryota > Metazoa > Xenacoelomorpha > Acoela > Hofsteniidae > Hofstenia > Hofstenia miamia. The sequence continues at coordinate 16,292 of CABFPE010000640.1, read as the reverse complement.
TTGGATGTGTATTGCTCTTCCTCTTGTGTATAACTGATCTGGAGTGATGTTTCCCTCTATGTAAATGCGTTCCTTATTGTTGTTTTCTAGCAATATCTTTTTTGTTCTCTTGTAATCTTCCCGTTCTGTCAATGCACGAGAGTGTCTGCTTTTCATATAAGTGACTCTGCCTCAGAATCTTCCCATGTTATCATCGCATACTCAGATTGCTTCGACATTTTCAGTACTGCCTCTCATTTGGTGGTGACGGTGTTTGCATATTTTAGAAATCAAGCTCCTCTGATGTTCTCTGCTATAAGTGTCATCTCCTGCAGTTCGTTCATTTTTCGTGAGAAGATTTCAAATTATTTCTCGTACAAGCGAATGCCTTTTATTGCTATTAGGAGTGTCATCTGCGCATCAGCTTTACATGTGTGGGCTAAGTCTGCTCTCATCTGTGTATTCGGATAAAAGAAGGTAAAGACCTTTTGTAGGCTGCGCGTGTTTGCTACATCTTTATAGAAAAAGCTGATGTTATCCACTACTTCTTGCTCCAAAATCTCGCCAGGATCATTCTTTCCAATGCGCATCATAGTGACAATCTCTACTCTTTTTGTTACGTCATAGTAGCGATAATTTTGTTCCCACATATTGGTCCATATGATATCATTAACTCCCAAAAATAGCATGACTGCCCACTGCTGGCATTTCTCTATTTCATCTCTCAATTCTTGGAGTTGAATGTGTATTGCTCTTCCTCTTGTATATAACTGATCTGGGGTGATGTTTCCTTTGACATAAATGCGTTCCTTATTATCATTGTCTAGCAATATCTTTTTCGTTCTCTTGTAATCTTCCTGTTCTGTCATTTCTACTGCTTTGCGTTGTGAATTCACGTATTATTTGTATTCATGTAGAAATGCTTTTGCTGGTCTTACCTCCTTTGGGAGTCTCCATCTTGGCAATACCATGGGTATTGCAATCGTTTTTGGCAGCATACATAGTAAGATTTTTGTATCAACAAGTCTCTCAATTTCGTCATAAGTGCCCATTGTGTTGGATGCCATTGCTAAGCCAATGGTGGCAGGGTAGTTCATTTTCGCTTCTGGGATTGTCTCCCAAAATGATTGTGTTAGTCCCTGTTTGCTTAATTTCATCCATATGCGTTCTTGTATATCAATTTTCGATGTAATGCTTCAGCATTTCTTCTAGTTCTGTGTGCGTGAATGCCTCTGTAAACATTAATTTCATCATTGCAACTGTTTGTTGTTCCCTTATTCTCTGGTAATTTCTTTCTGCTATCTCCTTCTTTTCTTTTGTTACTTTTATTTCTACCAGGAATTGCTCATCGTTGGTGTCAATCCACTTGATTGTGCTATCTTGGCTTGTGTCTCCCCACTCTCAATATTTATTCTATCAATCATTGTCTGTGTTTTTGGGGACAGTAACAACTGCGATGAAGTTAGTAGTAGTTCCTCCTTAGTGATTTCTTGTTGTGTTTTTGTCACCATTTCACATATCTCCACTGGTGTTGTTATTCCACCTTTCTTTAGCATTTTGGCTCTTTTGATTATTTTCGTAAATGTGCATTGCAAGCTGTTTCTGGCATGACGTTTCATGTTCTCATCTATCACTTGTTGCACGTTTTTCTGTTTCACTAATTGTATTATGTCCTCAGTGTTGACTAATCTGCATTTGATTATCTTCTTCATGGTTATCCATGGTTGATTCTGCAGCTGTTTTAGTTGTGTCTCTGATGTTGCACCCCACATGTACTTTCACATGGGTTCTTCGAATACCTGTATCTCACTTGGGCATATCCCTGTAATATTTGCTAGTTCTACTATCGACATTCTTCCCGTTGGGTGATGCTTCATTATCAGTCTACTTAGTAGTTTTTCCATCATTTCTCATTTTTTGTTTGGGATTCAATTTTTTCGACATGTCCTTTCAATATCCAGTTTTTTGTCTGAGTGTTCATCAGTGATAACGCGATTTCAAACTTTTTGGCCTTTGTGAGTTTTATTCTTTGGTTCCTTGTTATGGGTAACCTGAGATCTTTCTCTTCTGTGAGCAGTATTGCTAACAGCCATGTGGATGTCCTGTATCTAATTTCTGGCGCGTTCTTTTTCTCTAGTATGAGTTTATGAAAATCCTTTTTTGTGTTCATTTCATATGCTCAATTGATTTCTGCCAAATACCATCTCTACTGTTTTGTGGTATTTGCACGCTGGTGCCTCTATTCTGATTTCAGGCCATGATTCGTCTATTTTCTTCTGCAGCTTCATATTCACCCAAACCTTCTGAATTTCTTTCAAGTGCTCCTGGCGTTGAGTCATGCTGCACTTGATAAATAATGTCATGGCTTTCTCTAGTTCTTCATTTTGTTGTAGCATTTCCGCTGTTTTCGTTTGTTAGAACATATCTATTGCTATACTATTGTCTATCATGATTCCGTATATCTGCGCCCAATAATCGATTTGTAAGTCGAAACGAATTAGTTTGGAGATTTTGAACTCTTTCTTCTCCCATTGGAAGAAGTTTTCTGTTCATAGTACCATATCTTTTAGATATTTCGGTAATTCCTCCAGGTTTTCTCTCATTACTATGATGACTATTCTTATCTGTTGTAATCTCACCATCCGTACTGTTTGATCAATCTGATTTTGTAAATGCTTGTTGTATTCCTTTTCTCTTAACATGTGTATGATTGTTAAGTTTCTTCATCTAGATTTATTTCCGGAATCTTTGCTATCTGTTCCTTGTATGCCATGAGTGCTTGGGCTGTTTCCAGTGTAAAGTCTTCATTGAATGTCATGTAGATCGTGCTTCTCATGTATGGCCTGTCAATTGTTTCATTTAACTCTTGTGGATAGCTTATTAGTACATTAACTTTGGGCCGATTGTCCACGTCTAGTAGNGTACACATAATTAATTCCCATTGAGCTGAGAAGATGCAGTGGACTTGGTCAATTGTTCATGAAGGAGGAGAACTGTGGTGTGGAGATCAGCTTTGGGCTGTGGCCCACAGATAAATCAACGAGGAAACGTCCCATGGCTTCATCACCTAAACAATGATGATTAGTACTAATTAACTTAACCAGTTAACAAAGAGGAAATGTCTGGCGGTTTACTAAATCAGTAAATCCTCACCCGCCATTTACTTGAGTGATAGTTACTAATGATAATACACTGTGCAAATAGGCCAGGTGGAGGATGTTACAATATTCGTAATTACATCACGCAAGTNGGCCGATTGTCCACGTCTAGTAGAATTGGCAGATTATTCCCTTCCATTTTAGCAGTTTTCCTTATAAATGTTTTGGTTTCTGGAGATAGTTTTTTGAATGCATTATGCCGCATTTTCATGGTTGCCATAAAGTAGGGGTGCAATGTATCCCCATCAATTTTAGACATTCTCTTCTCACACTCTCTAGATCTTACTGTACACTCCGATGTTGTCTCTGAGGAGATATCTATCTGCCTCATCCGCAAAGGTAATCTGCTGGTGCTTGGTTCACAGTCCATAGGCTATGAACCTGTGCCACTGGTGTCAACTGAGTTGCCCTTGAATCAGCTGTCAGTTACAACCCATGGTACTTGACCAGCTGTGGTTCCAGTGGAGATACCTTCAGCCTTGAATCGCTTCTGGATCTCCACGGTTCTNGCATGACCTCTTCTCTTATATTTGCAGAGGTTTTACCCCTTCTATTTGTAGTTGCCTGGAAATGAAATGCGACCCAGAGGAGAGTTTTCATGAGATTATAAGAAAGGCAATTAGTGTTCTCTACATGATTTATAACTCTAGTAGAATTGACAAAGATCTTCACAAATTATCTGGAACAAATGTAAGATATGAACCCAAGAAAACAGTTTTGAAGAAAGATTTTGACATGGCTTCAGTGAGGTGTTTCCACTGTGGCGAGAAAGGACATTTCAAATCTAATTGTCAGGCAAAGATCCAAATTGTTGCTGAAGGTGAAGGCTTCTTGGTTGATGATCCTGTTGCATCTTCTACCAACACCTTATTAGTCGATTTGACAGAGACCAAGTCACCACATTTAAATTAAATGGAGCGCCAACTCCTTCAAAACATGCATGGGATGTATTGGTTATTACTAATCTGATAAGGAAAAACCTAATTCCTGTGGAAATGAATGAACAAATTATTAATGCCACTATTGACACTGGAGCTGCTGCTTTGATCATAAGTGATGAATGCTGTAAAGACATTTGCTTTACCCATGACTCTATAAATTCCCCATCTGATATTAAAGATTCGTGCTGAACAATTTGAAGTAGACCTCATTGTCATTGATACCGCTAATCATCAACTCCCCTACGATTTGATTTTGGGCAATTACTTTCTTGAGAGGAACTCATGTGTGATTGATTATAAAAATAATACGATATCTATAAAGGATCAAGATGCTACGCAGTTAGATACAATCCCAGAACATGAAGTTGTGGTCAATTTAGATGAGCCTGTCTACTTAGAAGCTAAGCACTGGTGTAACATCCTCCACCTGGCCCTATTTGTACAGTGTATTATTGTTAATAACTATCACTCGATAAATGGCGGGTGAGGATTTACTGAATTAGTAAACTGCCAGACGTTTCCTCTTTATTTAACTAGTTAGGTTAAATGAGTACTAATCATCATTGTTTAGGTGACGAAGCTGTGTGACATCTCTTCATTAATCATCTGTGGGCTACTGCCTGAAGCTGATCTCCACACCACAGTTCCTCTCCTTCATGAATGATTGACCAAGTCCACTGCACCATCTCAGCTCAATGGGAATTATTTATGTGTACCTTACTTTAACTCAGCCCATTAAACGTTTTCTCGATTTGACTTATTCCTAGGTGGCCTTTTTCATGTATCCGCCATATAAGATCTCTTTTGAAATACTCTGGTATCGCAATCCGATTGTTTTGTCCTTCAACGTACAGTAACCCATTTCGGTTTGTTTTCCACTTGTAGCATTCGAAGTAGCTTGCTGTTAGTTTTGATAGTGTCACCTGGGGTTCTTTCAGTTTCCTTATTATCTCATTGAGGATTACATCGTCCTGTTGTTTCTCTATGATCTCCTTTTCAGAGATTTCCTCCTTTATTATGATTGGTAGTACTGTTTGACCTTTCTTGTCCATGTTGATCTCTGGTAGGTCGTCATATTGGTTGTGTGGTAGAAACTGGAATTGCTGCTTTTCTCCATCTATCTTTTCTGCGTCTCTTTGGTACTCTGGTAATGACGTCCAGAAGTCTGCGTTGCTGTGAAAGGTGCCCTTCCAATGCTCTATTGTGAATGTAAATTCATTAAGATATTCTATCCATCAGGATACGATACCTGATTTATCTCCCAAGAATTTTTTTAGCCATGCAAGGCCGCTGTTGTCAGTGCATACTTGGAACACTTTTCTGATCAAAAAGTGTATGAACTTTCTGATACTCTCGACTAGGGCTACCATTTCCACTTTGGTGGATCCATAGTTGTCTTCACTTGCCCATAGTTTATGGCTAAAGAATTGTATTGGTACCTCTTTCCTGTTTTTCAATTGTCCTAGCGTTTCTCCTATGGTGACCTTGTTTGCATCACAGTCTAATATAAACTGCTTGTTATAATCCAGTGTGTTGAGTGATGGCAATTTTGCTAGTTCCTCCTTGATGTTATCTAGTTCCTCCTGTTCTTGCCATGTCCATATAAATGGTACTGATTTTCTCATGAGTTTTGTCATTTTCTCGGTTTTCCCTGTGATATTTGGGATGAATGTGCCATAGTAGTTGAAGAAACCCATTATTCTTTGGATATCTTTCTTATTATTTGGTTTCTCTATTTTCCGTATCATCTCTCTTGCATTGTCTTTCATTGATATCCTCCCTTTCTCTATTGTTCTTCCTAGGAAGATGATTTTCTCCTTCAAGATTTCGCATTTGTTGCCGTTTATTCGGAGTCCAGCTTTTCCTAGAATTGTCAATGTTCTGTCCAGTTTCTCTATATGCTCTTGTACCATATCACTTGTTACAATTATGTCGTCAATGTATGCATTAATACCATCCTCCATTCTATGCGTCTTATTTTTCAGAACTTTTGTTATATATCTTTGGAATGTCACCGGCGCATTGCATAGTCTGAACGCCATGTAGATCCACTCATACAGCCTGTACTGTGTTATAAATGCTGTCTTCTCGATATCGTCTTCCTCCATTTGCACTTGCCAATAGGCCTTGCACAAGTCTAATGTTGTGAAATATTTGTGCTTACTTGCTTTGTACAACATGTCCTCTATTCTTGGCAGAGGGTAGGAATCTTTCTTCGTCACTTCATTTAGCTTTCAGAAGTCTATACATAGCCGGTATTTTTCTCCCTGCTTCACAAACACTGTTGGTGCTGCGTAGGGGCTTTCACTTGGTCATATGATTTTATTGTCTATCAATTCTTTGAGTATGCGATTGTATTTGTCTTTCATTTGTTCAGGCACTCTTCTACAGGGGAGTTTTATTGGCTTGTCTGTGGTTGTTACTATCTTGTGTTTCTCCCCTATTGCCTGCCCCACACTTATCTCTCTGTAATTGAATATCCGTTTATGTTTTTCTAGCATCTTTCTTAGTTGTTGCATCTTGTTTTTGTTCAGGTGCTGGTAGTTCTCGCTCTTGATATTTGGGATTTTGTATTCATCATCAATTGCTTTCATCCCAATGCCCTTGAATCGGCTCCTGGGAGAACTCGTGACTTGGATGGTGTTCGTCCACTCACCCTTGAATCGGCCATGTGGAGTACTTTGCACTTCCACTTGTAAGTCCTCAAATTGACCATACATGTTGTCAGCTCCATCTTCGTCTTCCAATGCTTTCCAAATCAATCTAATGTTCGATTTCACATATTTCCCAAATATCCTAATGTGTGACTTCTTTAGGTTTACATTTTCCATTGATGCAGCTGCAGATGTATGTCTTCTTGTAATTAGAATGTGATCATTTTGTCTCTGCCCTGTTCTTCTTCGATCTCAATCTCTTTCTCTTTGACTTTGATAGTTTTATCTGCATAATTGATAATGCACTTGTTTTTTAAGAGGAAGTCGTCTCCTAAAATTATTTCATATGGTAGCATGTTATTGTGCATACCCACTACTACCAATGATTGCTCGAACGTCGTGTTTGCCACTCTTAGCTGCACTGCTTCCAATATTCCCTTTGTATCGATATATTCACCAGATGCATTTATGAGTCTTTTGTTACACTTGGTGAGATCCTCTCTTGTAAAACCTAACTTTGTTGCACAGTCGTGCATAATTATCAAAGTTGCCGCTCCTGTATCAATGGTTGCTTTTATCATTATTCCATTAACAGATATTGTCATTGTGTTCACTGTATCCATGTTTGCCATAATCATTATTGATGCGCAGTTTTTAAGAGTCGGCGCTCACTTTAGTTTTCCGATTCTTCTTCAGTTTGGGGTTCTTCATTCATTTCTCCCTCTGATTCTATTAAATCTTCGTCTTCAAAGTACCCTTGCCCTTCTCCAATCATGTTTATTTGTTTGTGGCACTCATCTCTTTTGTGTCCTTTCTTCCCAAAGTTATAACATTTCACATCTTTTTCATGAACCTTCTTTGTTTTTCCATCTCTGGTTTTTATTCTTATTGTTTTTTCCTGTTTGTCTGTTTCATACATTTTTGTTGTGTTCTTTGGTTTAATGTTGCTCCTCCACATTGGTGTTTCCCTGTGCCATGCTGCTTTCTTGTTTATCCTTGCTTTGTTTTCAATCATGGCTTGTATGTCCACTGCCTTTCTAATCATCTTCTCTAGTTTATCGTCTACATTGCACTTGATTTCAAATTGTGCCCTTATGTTGTCGGGCATCCCTTTGCAAATGCGTGAAAAGAGGTCATATTTTGAATATTGGTTTTCTCTTAAGCTTAATGTAACCAACCTCTCGACCTGTTGTATGTAATTTTGGATGTCGTCTGTCTTCTTCATTTTTGTTCCATTTAGAATTATCCTATATTGATTTTTGAAACTTTCATTTCCATAGTATTCTATGAAGTTGCTGATTAGTAGTTCGTAGTCTGTTTTCATTTCCAGATCTAGCAGCAGATAATGCTGTGCTGCTGCTCCTGTCAAGTATAGGGGGAATCTCCCCAATGCTGAGTGTTGGCTCACTTTTCTTTCTGCCATCATTAGCTCAATCATTTGGAGCCATTCCCCAAAAGTTGGGTTGTAACCATCTACTCTGCCATTAAATTTTGGTAGTGTGGCTTTACAAGGGATCATGTTGTTTCCCACTTCCTGGTTCAGTATTGAATTAGTGTATTTGGGTTTCATGTGTTTTGTTGTCCCTTCTTCTTTTTGTAGTTGTGTGGTTATTGCCTTTGTGATCTCATCTATAAATTTCTTTTTCTCCACCTCATTCTCATCATCCAAAGAATCTCCTTCCAATAGGTGATCATTGAGTGGTGAAGCTTGTAGTTGGCGTTCTTTTCTGCCTACAAACTGAAAGTTGTGGGAATGTATTTCATCTCATCATTCTTCTTTGTTATATTGCAATAGTCTCAGTTTGTCTTTTAAATGAGCTATTTCCTCTTGCCTCAAATCTTTGTCTCTCATTGGTCATTTGTCTTCTATTTCCAGCAAGTCCTGTTGTGATTGTGCTGGCTGTTCATTCTTTTTTGTTTTGAGTCCGATTATTTTGCTCCTTAGTTGTGTTATCTCTGCAGCTTGTATATCATTGTCTTGTATTAGCTGCCAGTTTGTTATCTCTAATACATTATTTTTTTCTTGCAAGAGCTGATTCTGCTCTAGAAATCTACTGTTTGATTCTGTTAGTTGCATTGTGAGTGCCTTAATCTCATTCTGGAATACTTCACTTTGTTCAATTAGTCTGGTATCCATGTCAACTTGGATATTTCTAATTGTTTCCACACTTGCTAGCTCAATGTCTTCTATCCTCTTTGTTAGTAAACCTATTTCTTCTCACAAGAGTTTTTCTGTTTCGTTATTTTTTCTCAAAATTTCCATAATCTCTGGGGTTCCTGGTTCAGAAGAGGATTCCTGTCTTATTGACTCTGGGGTTTGGGTTGCTTTGGAATTCCTTGGGTATGATGATGATCATGTCATCATGGGGGTGGTAGTTTTTGGTATTGCTTTCTTTGTGCTTCCTCTCTTGTTACTTTTGTTGTTCATCATTATTTCTTGATGTCGTAGTGGCTTTCCAGTTTGGTTATGATTCAAGAGTCCAGTTTGCACTTGTTGTGGTTAAGATTTTCTGCCTTTGCTGAATTTGTGTTTTTGTTTGCTGCTCTGTTGCTTCCTTTTTCCTTTCCCTTTGAGTTTGTCTCAGAGTATTGAAAGAGTGTTGCTGTGTATTTCCTCTCTGTTGACTTTGTTCTTATTTGTCATGGTCGCCATGTAACATCCTCCACCTGACCTATTTGCACAGTGTATTATCATTAGTAACTATCACTCAAGTAAATGGCAGGTGAGGATTTACTGATTTAGTAAACTGCAAGACGTTTCCTCTTTGTTAACTGGTTAAGTTAATTGAGTACTAATCATCATTGTTTAGGTGACGAAGCCGTGTGATGTTTCCTCATTGATTCATCTGTGGGCTACTGCCTGAAGCTGATCTCCACACCACAGTTCTCCTCCTTCATGAATGATTGACCAAGTCCACTGCATCATCTCAGCTCAATGGGAATTAATTATGTGTACCCTACATTAGCTCAGTGCATGTACTCACCTCAAGATGTAACTGACTTAAACTCAATTTTGTAAAGTGTTTGTTGGGTTGAATAAGTAAAGCAACCAGGCATTGACACTAACTGCATTTATTTAATATTAAAGTAGCCATTACCATAAAAATTACTGGCTTTAGAAATTAATTAATAAGTTGCAGTTTCCTATACCTACATTTAATAATAATACATGTAAAGTCATTTATTCAGTCGATTATAGTCAAGTCTCCTACTATTAATAAAAGATATATATCCCTAGGGTTTGGCTATCCAGCCATTTCAGGCCGTTGCTCTTTTTAAATTTTGGAAGTGCAGTAGTCTGCCGTTATCTAGCATATATTCATTATTTGGCAATTCTTGTGTTATTGTATGTGGTCCAGACCAGACTGTTTTTAATTTGTGGACTTGATTCATGTCTGTTAGTTTCATTGGTGCGAAAGCATAGACTTTATCCCTACTTTGTGCACGTACCCATAGATTTTTTTATTATAGTTTCACTGTTGTCTTACTGCCAATTTTTTCGTGTTATGGCATATTGTTTCGTGGATTGCTGAAATCTGTTTGCGTAATTGGTTTACGTATTCATTGTTCAAAGCTCTGCTATAGTTAGTGTATTGCATTGATAGTGGTGTAGCTGCCTCTCAGCCGAACATTGCTTTAAATGGGGTGATTCCGGTTGTCAAGTGTACCAACGTGTTATAGAAATATTCTACAATCTCGATCACCTCTCTCCATCTATTTCCGCCAATCCTCGTTGTTGTTACTCTTATCAATTTTATAAGAGTTCTCTTTAACCTTTCCCGCACCATTTGCCTGCGGGTGGTATGTTGTAGTTCTTTCACTTACTATCTCTAGCATCTTAGCCATTTCCTGAAATAGGCCACTCTTGAATTGTGATATGATCGTTTCCATTGGCCTGAATCGCAATATCCACTCCTTCATTACTATTTCTGCTGTGGTTTCCGCAGTTGTGTTCCTCATTGGGATCATCCTTGCGTATCCACCATTAATAAGAATTGATTCCCCTTGTTATCTTTTGATAGTTGTTCCAAGTTGATGTGAATTATTTCTTTCTGTTGTGTGGCAAAAATTTTTTCCAGCAGTGCTCTTTGTGTTGGGAATTGTTGGCTATTATGTAACAAACATGTAGTGCATTTGTTGATGATGTCTTTGATTACTTTTCTTACTGCAGTTGTTATGAATCGCCCATTAAACGTTTTCTCTGTTTGTTTTATTCATAGGTGGCCTTTTTCATGTATCCATCACATAAGATCTCTTTTGAAATACTCTGGTATCACAATCCGATTGTTTTGCCCTTAGACGTACAGTAGCCCATTTCAGTTTGTTTTTCACTTGTAGCATTCGAAGTAGCTTGCTGTTAGTTTTGATAGCATCACCTGGGGTTCATTCAGTTTCCTTATTATCTCGTTGAGGATTACATTGTCCTGTTGTTTCTCTATGATCTCCTTTTCAAAGATTTCTTCCTTTATTATGATTGGTAGTACCATTTGACCTTTCTTATCCACATTGATCTCTGGTAGGTCGTTGTATTGGTTGTGTGGTAGAAACTTTAATTGCTGTTTTTCTCCATCTATCTTTTCCGCGTCTCTCTGGTACTCTGGTAATGACGTCCAAAAGTATGCATTGCTATGTGAGGTGCCCTTCTGATGCTCTATTGTAAATGTAAATTCATTAAGATATTCTATCCATCGATTACGATGCCCAAAAATTTTTTTAGCCATGCCAGGCCACTGTTGTCAGTGCGTACTCAGAACTCTTTTCCGATCAAAAAGTGTCTAAACTTTCTGATGCTCTCAACTAGGGCTAGCATTTCCACTTTGGTGGAGCCATAATTCTCCTCACTTGCCCGGAATTTACGGCTAAAGAATTGTATTGGTACTTCTTTCCCATTTTTCATTTGTCCTAGTGTTGCTCCTATGGCAACCTTACTTGCATGAATTGTTCATTATAATCCGGTGTATTGAGTGACGGCAGTTTTGCTAGTTCCTCCTTGATGTTATCCAGTTCCTCCTGTTCTTGCCATGTCCATATAAATGGTACTGATTTTCTCATGAGTTTTGTCATTTTCACGGTTTTCCCTGTGATATTGGGGATAAATGTGCCGTAATAGTTAAAGAAACCCATTATTCTTTGGATATCTTTCTTGTTATTTGGTTTCTCTATTTTTTGTATCATCTCTCTTGCATTGTCTTTCATTGATATCCTCCCTTTCTCTATCGTTCTTCCTAGGAAGATGATTTTCTCCTTCAAGATTTCACATTTGTTGCCGTTTATTCAGAGTCCGGCTTTTCCTAGAATTGTCAATGTTCTGTCCAATTTCCGTATATGCTCTTGTACCGTATTGCTTGTTACGATTATGTCATCTATGTATGCATTAATACCATCTTCCATTCTATGCGTCTTATTTTTCAGAACTTTTGTTATATATCTTTGGAATGTCGCCGGCACGTTGCATAGTCTGAACGCCATGTAGATCCACTCATATAGCCCGTACGGTGTTATGAATGCTGTCTTCTTGATATCGTCTTCCTCCATTCACACTTGCCAATAGGCCTTGCACAAGTCTAATGTTGTGAAATATTTGTGCTTGCTTGATTCGTACAGCATGTCCTCTATTCTTGGCAGAGGGTAGGAGTCTTTTTTCATTACTTCGTTTAGCTTTTGGAAGTCTATACATAGCCGGTATTTTTCTCCCTGTTTCACAAACACTGTTGGTGCTGCGTAGGGGCTCTTGCTTGGTCGTATGATTTTATTGTCTATCAATTCTTTGAGTATGCGATTGTATTTGTCTTTCATTTGTTCGGGCACTCTTCTACAGGGAGTTTTATTGGCTTGTCTGTGGTTGTTACTATCTTGTGTTTCTCCCCCACTGCCTGCCCCACACTTATCTCTCCATAATTGAATATCCGTTTATGTTTTTCTAGCATCTCTCTTAATTGTTGCATCTCATTTTCGTTCAGGTGCTGGTAGTTCTCGCTCTCAATGTCTGGGATTTTGTATTCGTCATTGATTGCTTTCGTCCCAATGCCCTTGAATTGGCCCCTGGGAGTACTCACGACTTGGATGGTGTTTGTCCACTCGCCCTTGAATCGGCCATATGGAGTACTTTGCGCTTTGACTTGTAAGTCCTCGAATTGACCATACAAGTTGTCAGCTCCATCTTCGTCTTCCAATGCTTTCCAAATCAATCTAATGTTTGATTTCACATATTTCCCAAATATCCTAATGTGCGACTTTTTTAGGTTTACATTCTGATTTGCTGGGTTAAGAATTGGAATTTTACCCCTTCCATTTTTCACTGCACATATGCTCAACGGCATTGACACCTTTTTTGTGTTTATCCCCTTGTTTTCAAATATCATTACATTGGCTGTAATCGCTTCTTCTGTTCTGATCTCATACATTTTCCATTGATGTGGCTGCAAATGTATATGTTCTTGTAATTCGAACATGATCATTTTGTCTCTGCCCTGTTCTTTTTCGATCTCAATCTCTTCCTCTTTGACTTTCATAGTTCTATCTGCATAATTGATAATGCACTTGTTTTTTATGAGGAAGTCATCTCCCAAAATTATTTCATATGGTAGCATGTTATTGTGTGTATCCACTACTACTAATGATTGCTCAAACATCGTGCTTGCCACTCTTAGCTGCACCTCTTCCAATATTCGCTTTGTATCAATATATTCGCCAGATGCATTTATGAGTCTTTTATTGCACTTGCTGAGATCCTCTCTTGTAAAACCTAACTTTGTTGCGCAGTCGTCCATAATTATCAAAGTTGCTGCTCCCGTATCAATGGTTGCTTTTATCATTATTCTGTTAACAGATATTGTCATTGTGTTCACTGTATCCATGTTCACCATAGTCATTATTGCTGCGCAGTTTTTAAGAGTTGGTGCTCCATTTAGTTTTCCAACTCTTCTTCAGTTTGGGGTTCTTCATTTATTTCTCCCTCCGATTCTATTAAGTCTTCATCTTCAAAGTACCCTTGCTCTTCTCCAATCATGTTTATTTGTTTGTGGCACTCATCTCTTTTGTGTCCTTTCTTCCCACAACTATAACACTTCAAATCTTTTTCGCGAACCTTCTTTGTTTTTCTGTCTCTGGTTTTTATTCTTATCGTTTTTTCCTGTTTGTCTGTTTTGTACGTTTTTGTTGTGTTCTTTGGTTTAATGTTGCTCCTCCACGTTGCTGTTTCTCTGTGCCATGCTGCTTTCTCATTTATCCTCGCATTGTTCTCAATCATAGCTTGTATGTCCACTGCCTTTCAAATCATCTTCTCTAGTTTATTGTCTACATCACACTTGATTTCAAATTGTGCCCTTATGTTGTCAGGCATCCCTTTGCAAATATGCAAGAAGAGGTCATATTTTGAATATCGGTTTTCTCTTGAGCTTAGTGTAACCAACCTCTCGACCTGTTGTATGTAATTGCAAATGTCGTCTGTCTTCTTCANTTTCTCAAAATTTCCATAATCTCTGGGGTTCCTGGTTTGGAAGAGGATTCCTGTCTTATTGACTCTGGGGTTTGGGTTGCTTCGGAATTCCTTGGGTATGATGACAATCGTGTTGTCATGGTGGTGGTAGTTTTTGGTATCACTTTCTTTGCACTTCCTCTCTTGTTACTTTTGTTATTCGTCATTATATCCTGATGTTGTAGTGGCTTTCCAATTTGGTTACGATTCAAGAGTCCAGTTTGCACTTGTTGCAGTTAAGATTTTATGCCTTTGCTGACTTTTTATTTTTGTTTGCTGCTCTGTTGCATCCTTTTTCCTTTTCCTTTGAGTTTGTCTCAGAGTTTTGAAAGAATGTCACTGTGTGTTTCCTCTCTGTTGACTTTGTTCTTATTTGTCACATTCGCCATGTAACATCCTCCACCTGGCCTATTTGCACAGTGTATTATCGTTAATAACTATCACTCAATAAATGGAGGGTGAGGATTTACTGATTTAGTTAGCCTCCAGACGTTTCCTCTTTGTTTAACTGGTTAGGTTAATTAAGGACTAATCATCATCATTTAGGTGATGAAGCCGTGTGACATTTCCTCATTGAATCATCTGTGGGCTACTGCCCAAAGCCGATCTCCACACCACAGTTCCTCTCCTTCATGAATGATTGACCAAGTCCACTGCACCATCTCAGCTCAATGGGAATTAATTATGTGTACCTTACATTAGCTAAGTGCATGTACTCATGTCAAAATGTAGCTGACTTAAACTCAATTTTGTAAAGTGTTTGTTGGATTGAATAAGTAAAGCAACCAGGCGTTGACACTAACTGCAATTAGTTAATATTAAAGTAGCCATTACTGTAAAATTACTGGCTTTAGAAATCAATTAATATGTTGCAGTTTCCTATACTTACATTTAGTAACAGTACATGTAAAGTCATTTATTTGGTCAATTATAGTCAAGTCTCCTACTATTAGTAATAGAGATATATTCCTAATGTTCAGCTATCCAGCCATTTCGAGCATCTGTTAAAATGTACATGTATAGATCGATAGTCAGACTAAGCAAGAATCGAAAAACTCCTATCCATAACATAAGTGCGGTTTCATGACTGGCACAAGGACCCTTTGAATCGCTCCCGTGATGGAATCCAGCCACTACTCGACACAACTTGCTTAGCTGAACATTTTATTAAATATCAAACCAGATAAATGAAGAATGAAAAATAAAATAAACTCTGAAGAATTTATTGTTCATCAAATTTCTCTTAAATTCCAAGCTATTTATTTAAAAATTGTAAAGTAACTGCTGATTTTGAATTTCAAATAAATCTTCTGCCAATATGGCTGTTCTTACGTAAGCGTAATTTCGCTTGTTACAATTTGTCAAATAGTACTTAATTGGCTACGGTATTTTTCTCAAAATGCACAATATTGTAACTTGGTTGAATCTTACAAAAATGAAATAAGATAATTAACTAAATTTTTACAATCATATTTCTGATTATATTTAATCACTTTTAATCATTCCACTCTTATCTCTTTTTTGCAGCTTATTCCTTTTGGGTGATGCTAAACAGCCTCCTCAGCTTGTGTTATGGACAGAACTGGCCACTCCCCATGCATGAGAGTGTCTGCTTTTCTGATTAGTGACTCCGCCTCAGAATCTTCCCATGTTATTGTCACGTACTCGGATTGCTTAGACATTTTCAGTACTGCTTCTCATTCAGTGGTGACAGTATTCGCATATTTTAGGAAGTTCTCCGCTATAGGTGTCATCTCCCATAATTCATTCATTTTTCATGAAAAGATTTCGAAGTATTTTTCGTACAAGCGAATGACTTTTATTGCTATTAAGAGTGTCATTTGCGCATCAGCTTTACATGTGTGAGCTAAATCTGCTCTCATTTGTGTGTTCTGATAAAAGAAAGTGAAGAGCCTTTTTAAGCTGCGGGTGTTTGCTACATCTTTTTAGAAGAAGATGATGTTATCCAATACTTCTCGCTCTGATATCTTGCCGGGGTCATTCTTTCTCTCAATTTCGTCATAAGTGCCCATTGTATTGGATGCTGTTGCTAAGCCTATAGTAGCAGGGTAGTTCATTTTTT
>CABFPE010000639.1:403338-414658 GCA_900660155.1 Hofstenia miamia | reverse complement strand
GTTGAATTCATGTATTCAAATGGAAAAATTAAATGTATATCAGTACTGAAAGAATGGATTGACGTCTACAAACGTAGAAAAGTCATAAGCCATGTAAACTCAAAGAAAGGAAAAACGTCGGAAAAGAAATGTAAGTCACAAAAGTAAAAAAAATGCTGGAAAAATGTAAGTCACAAATAGTAAAAACGTGAGAAAAGAAATGTAAGTCACAAAAGTAAAAAAAAAATGCTGGAAAAGAAATGTAAGTCACAAATGTAAAAAACGTCAAAAAAGAAATGTAAGTCACAAAAGTAAAAAAATGCTGGAAAAGAAATGTAAGTCACAAATGTAAAAATGTCAAAAAAGAAATGTAAGTCACAAAAGTAAAAAAATGCTGGAAAAGAAATGTAAGTCACAAACGTGAAAAAACATCGGAAAAAATTTAAGGCTACAAACGTGGAAAAGTCATATACGGGGTATTTATTTAATTCTTAATATAAAAGACGACATTAAAATTTTATAATGTAAGCAATTTCTGATAATATAACATTTATATTCTTAAACGTTTTGTATATATGTGTATCAATAAACGATAACAACCAATTTACAGCACTAATAACAAACCATGTTATCAACAATCTTGAAACATTTCATGTAAAAATTCCTACTTGCAAATATTTTATTCTTGAATTCAACTACAAAAACGTATTGAAAAAATATTTATTTCATTTTTACCAGAGACATTTTACTTTATTAACATTTTTGAGATTGTTTTCCAACTTGTGAAAAAATTCTAGTTCTATATGATTTGAAAATGTTTTAATTAATTGATTTGGATTTCATGTTTGGTAGATATCAATCTCTACAAATGGATACATTTTTGACATTTGAACAATAGATAAAAAATTACGCATAGCAGCATAATGGAATTTTACATGTTTGTCCTGTGTTTACGATTGGATACATTTGACAGTTGAACAATAGATAAAACCACGTAATATTGACATTGTCTATGGAAGCTTGCAATTTTATACATAGAGCGGATTAATGCAATTTCAAATTGATGAATGAACTACCCATAAATATTTCAAACTTTGTGGTAAGCTATTTTTATAATTATATCTCAGATATATTTTTTGATTCTTAACGCTTTTTTAGAGTATTATCTCTAGTTAGTTTTACAGATATTTCTTTTAAAAACATAATTTTATTTATATAGTTTATAGAAACGTCGTTTGTTTGTTAAGAAATATTTTTTATTGAATTTATTTAAACCTTTAATATTCATGTGTTTTATATTTTGATCTGTCACCTAATTTGACTTATTAATCATTAATTTAGATACATACTGTGCTAAATTGCTGCGAATTTACTGCCCGAATTTAAATTAATTATATACTTTATAGAAACGTCGTTTGTTGGTTAATACACATTTTTTATTGAATTTATTTAAACCTTTAATATTCATGTGTTTTATACTTTGATCTGTCACCTCATTTGACTTATTAATCATTAATTTAGATAATTACTGTGCGAAATTCATAATGTGCAAATACACATTGTGTTTGTTTCCTTCAGAATTCCCTCAACAACAACAATGATGATAAACTAACACAATAGCAAAATTCAATAGTGCGATATATATGTTCATTATAAGCAAAGGGTAGGATAAATTACATTTTTGTCTTGTGTTAAACACATATGTGGGTTTTACCACGTACACTTATTAAATTTAAATATTTGCGAGTTTTTGCATAAACTAGTTCTGCAAAATAAAAATTCTTTTTTTCTATTATAAGGCATTACACTTCTAACTATTATTATTATCTCTCTGATTCAAACATTTGTTATTAAATTTTACCGAATAAAACAAGTATGTAAAATAAATATATAAACTAAATTAATGTGGTATTTCCAATATCATGTATGTTTAACTTGGAAATATTTTTTGATTCCACTTTTTAAACTAGTATGTAAATTATTTTTACTTGGAAATATTTTTCCATTCCACTTTTTAAACAAGTATTTGTGAAAGGAAAACTAAAAAAAATGTAAGGTAATGTGTGAAAGTGAAACTAAAAACAATGTAAGGTAATGTGTGAAAGTAAAACTAAAAAATGTAAGGTAATGTGTGAAAGTAAAACTAAAAAAAATGTAAGGTAATGTGTGAAAGTAAAACTAAAAAATGTAAGGTAATTTGTGAAAGTAAAACTAAAAAAATGTAAGTTAATGTGGGAAAGTAAAAATGAAAAATAAATTCATGTGTGATGTTAATAAAAAAACTGTAAAGTAAAAAAAAATGCAAACTAAATTAGGCCCACATAAATATCACAAAAACTAGTAAAAGTACATGACGTCAGTACAACACCTCCAGCAATATCCACGGCATCTCAGGTCAAAGGCCATCACTCTCGACCAATCAGAAAAAAGTGTAGCAAACTTCACCCCACCTCTCAACCAATCAGAAAAAAGTGTAACAAACTTCACTCAAATCTATACTACTAACAATTTTGGAGGTCGAATAGCTATGCAGGTACAATTGGTAAGATGCATCTAGTATAAAACAAAGCTGTTACTGAAAATTTAATACATAAATTTGGGAGTTTTGTGGTGTTGACATCCCGCAACAGGCCTCAAATTTACTGTGACACTGCTGATATTAATAAAAAAATACTTCTTTTTGCATCTTTAAAAATTAGATTATGCATTTACATTTAGGCTAAACCTTGAAAAATGTTGCATATGCTTACATCATACTATGTTCATATATGAAAAATTTTGTTTTAATTAACTAATTTCTAAATATGAGCATTATTGATGTCAGGCAGGGAACCAGTTGCTTAAAATAAAATAAAAGCTCTGTGATTTAATACATATAATGAGCTAAATAACAGCTTGATCCTTCTTTCCAAGTCAATTAATTCAGTCTAATTTTCAAAAACTCCTCTTTATAAAGCTATTTGCTGTAAATTTTCTTTAAACGCTTGTGAGATTAATATTTTAACAATAAATTATAATTGGCGGCTGGTTTCTGAATGAATCGATGCCTCTCATCATTATGAATTGTCCAATTAATTAATTGCAGTGCACTGCGTTCTATTTTATGTGTCAACAGTTTAATCAAGGCGAAAATAGATCAAGCTGGAATTTTTTAATTTCTGTGATCATTTAATTGCTAGTTCGCGTTGACGTAAAGAAAGCACTGTGTTCTATTTTGTAAACTAAATATTTTCATATTTACGTACATTAAAAATCACTATTGCGCGCCACGCCTTAATCTGCTCAATAGTTTACTTTAGAATGCAAATACAAATTTTCATAAAGAAATTTTTGCTGTCTTATCACTTGGAGCCGTGCTATAGTAAAAAGTGTCGTCACTGAGGGATGTGACTGCACCTGGGAAATACAATTTTTTATTCTCCAAAATAACAATAAAACTTATCATAGGCAAATTTAAACAAGTTTGGAATTTGGGGCCCAACATATTAAAATAACAATGTAATTATATAAAATTCGCTCAACTTGAGCATCGTCAATTTTCAAAATTTTCCATCTAAGTATGCATTATTTAATTAAAAGACATTATTATGTAATTAAACTTTGATTAAAGGTAATTTGTGCTGATATATGTAATGATCTTTGTTGTTAAGACTTGGTTGCATTGATCTTATGTATATAGTTTCAATTACTTTTAAAGTTTTGGGGATGGTTGGTCTTAAAATTTTGATGTCATATTTAATCCACATTTTCTTAGGTCTTCTGATATTGTTGACTTAGTTTGGTGTTTTTTTATTCTTGTGCTTAGTTGTCTGTACTATATCCAATATACTTAGTCCTCATCACAGGTGCAATTGATTTTATAGATAACATTGGGCTTATTGGTTATATTTGCCATTGATTTAAATTCTAGGATTTGATAAAGCCTTCACATTGTATAAACAAATCTTACATTTTCTTTTATATAATTTATATTTTTATTTGATTAATCATATCCGTTGTGTGCTTACCTCTATATTCAATTTTAAAAGTGGGTTCAAAATTATTCTAATATGTCTTGTTCAATATTTCATTCATTGTTTCTTTAATAAATTTGTTAATAAAATTACTAGGATATTTATTCTTTTTCAGATTCGACTCTAATTTATTACTTCTTGATTTATGCTTTCATAAGTACTTGAGACATCAAATTTGCTCCTTTAATTAGTGCTATTTTGTATGCTACAGATGAATTTGAACTGAAATTTAAACTAAACCTGTATTGGTTGGCTTTCTATAAATTCCAGTAACAAAGCTGTTTGCTGTTCTGCTAATGTTCACGTTTAGAAAATGGAAATTATTGCTAAGTTCTTTTTCCATTGTATATTTTATGTTGTTATCTATTGCATATAGTTTTGTTAGTATCAATTCTGCATCTTCTTCATTATTTACTATAGCAAATATATCATCCATATATCTTTCCTAAGAATGAAATGAATGATGTTATTTGATGCATAATGTTTCTCAATAAAAATTGGTTATGGGTATTTACTGACCTAAGCAATGTGCTTTATAACGAACTTGATATTCAATTAAAATGGTCATTAAATATCTGAACAAAAACTCATCAAAAACTAAGGATTGAATTTCTAGGTCAATTGTCTTTCCAAACAATTCGTCATATTGAATACCCTGTGAATATTCTTCAAGCTAATCAGAAACCTACCACCTTATAAGACGATTAAAATACCAGGATTTACTCATAAACAGAAGTCAAGATTTTTACATGTGTTAAGTATAAGAAAATCGTTTTAAAGAAATCGTTCATTAATGTCACCATTCGAACATGGAATTCACTACCTAAGAAATTTTAAACATTGAAAATTTAAAATCCTATAAAATGCAGTTAAAAATTTTCCTTAAGTAAAAATATATTTCTGGTAAATCATGGTGATGATACAAATTTTATAACAATGATTATATTACTCGGTATTAAAATATTACTGTAGTAATTTATCCATAATCTGGAAGGTATGTTTTTTGTAATTTGTGTTTTGTGAATTTATTGGCGCTATTTAGATAGATTACCAGTTATATAATTTTAAACATTTATCTGAATAAAGAATCTCTTATCCTTTCTCATCTTGTCTCCTTTTAAGAATCTTGCAGAGGATGAACTGATCATCCTACATAATCTTGTTGCATCCTTTGATGAAATGCCCAGGATAACACAATCGCAACAGAAGGTTAACAACCCACACTCATACACAGAAAAATGATCACGACCTCCGAAAAAAAAGAGGGAGGAAGCCAATGTCCTCATTATTGAGCCTCAGGACCCCAGAATTGATTAAGAACCACGATGTTGCTGTACATTCATATCCGCGCGCCACCATTGATGACTTTGCTGCAGGCTGAAAATGCACCTCTTCAATTTAGCATTTGTTTTAAACTTTTAGATGTACAGTGTATTGGTAGTTGCTTCGGTGATCTAAGATGCACTTTAATTAATAATTGTCATTGTTATTTTTTTTAAAAAAGGTCAGAGAAAATTAAAAATGTATTAGTTATGATTGGATGAAATGATATCATGAAACGAAAAGAAAACTACACACATAAGTACACTAATTTACTTGATATTATACACTCTAAATTTAGTTCAGCAGAATTTTTCTAAGAAGATGTGACTCCAATTTCTAACAACAAGGAGTTCAATAATAAATCAACAACTGAATTTATTAATTACGCAAAGTTCATAATTATTGAATTACTTGGTTTTTGAAAACTTCAAATTAAGATAAGATGAGATAAAATGAGATATTCTTTATTAAGATTAATATTAACAATTAAAAACTGGTAATTTATACAAGTAACGCCTTCAAAAAAATTTGCGAATACATGCAATGGAATAAAAAACTATATACAATAAATCTACCAGGCTAGGGATAAATTACTATAAGGACTTCAAGAACAAGATATTGTACAATCATTATGGTAGAGTTTGTATCTTAGCCATGCTTTACCTGATATATACTTTTGCTTAAGGAAAATTTTAATATGCTTTTTAAAAGCTTGCAATTTTTAAATGTTTTTTATCTTTTTAGGTAGTCAGTTCAAAAATTTTATTTCTAGTAAGCTATCTATAAGAAACGGAGTACCACAAGGTATCTGTCATTGATCGCTACTTTTTAACGTATATGTAAATGACAGGCAGCAATTGATTCAATACGCCAACTGATGATGCATGAATTTTATTGGAAATACATCCTTAAATCAAGCAGTAAATGATGTAGAACAAAATTTTAAAAAATTGAGTAAATATTGTAACATGCACAAATTAAACGACTTTGAAAAAAACTGAATTTTGCATCCTGAATCACCAGGGAAAAAGTTTATTACTATCAAATTTTTCACATTAATTATGCAAATACGCTTTTTTCAAATTTAAATAAATCATTGTAAAAAAAACTTACAATACAATTAAAATGGGCATTGAATGTTTGTCAGAGAAACTCCTCCAAAACAAGAAATTACATTTTGTCATCCATGATGTTTCTAAATCAACTTTTTATTTTGATATTTTTTATGTTTTTTAAAATAACAAATCAATTATCTCCTTAAAATTCAATATCATTTCTAAACTTTTGTAATAAGTGCAAAATAACTAATTATTATAACAGCATTAAATTTCGTAAAAAAATCTAGCAACAGTCTCTTATTAATGTTGCAATTCACAATTGGAATCGATTACCAAATGAAATTAAAATGATTAAGAGTGCACTGAAGTTTAAAAGAAAATTGAAGGCATTTGTTGAAAGAAAACTCATTTTGGGTAAATCATGGCTAGGATTCAAATTTTACAATAAAGATTATACAATAACGTGCAACTAATTTCCATAGCTGAAAGAACAGATTTTGTAGTCATGTTATTTTGTGTAAATACTATAGTTATTTGTTATTATTCTATTCACACAATAACCGGTCTTGTAACTGCAAATATTATCAGAATAAATAATACCTCATCTTATCTTATCTTATATTTAGCATGAGTAAAGTGTCTTGATCTGGAATTCTGTTTATGAATAAAACCAGGCATTGAAATATTATTATAAGGTGGTAATTGCTTGATGAGCTTAGAAAACGTTAGCATTGTGTTCAAAATAATTATTTGTCTTGGGAAAAGATAAACCTAGATAGAAAGTGATTAGTTCGAAAGAATTTTTCTTTAAAATATTTAGGGTCCATTTTAATTGGATATCGAGTTCTTTATAAAAAACATCTATTTGATCCGTAAATAATATATTTGTATAACTTAGATTACTCATAATAAATGAATGGAAAAATTGAATTATGGCACATGGATGTAATTGCATTCCTCTCATTGGCATACCTCTCATATACTTATAGCAAATTTTCGGACTACTGCATTAATGTGAGATTTAAAATATACTTTTAATACTTAAAAGTTTCTACAGTTGAAACCTTAATGAATACTAAGTCACCTTAATTATGGAAACATACTGTATACCGACATAAATCAACAACTTTTGAATAAATTCAATGTGCAAATAAAATGGGCAATAAAAATAGCAGTTAATCATTTATATACCAGAAATACAGACATCAAGAAATTAGCAAAAAATTTTCTAAATCCACAATGCATTATTGATAAAAACATATTAACTACTTTCTTTTAAATATTTATTAATATTGTTATATACCACAAATCCAACTTTATATCCTCTAAAATATTGCTTAGACATAATCATAGCACCCTAAAAATTAAGCCTCTTCCATATAACAAGAAAATAATGAAAAATTCATTTTCAACACATTAATAAATTAATCGAATAATTTACCTAAATCTATAAAACAAATAATTAAATTAAGAGTATTCAAAAACGAAATTAGTAGTTATACAAACCTGGTTTACAAATGATAATTACAATTCGTCCTGGTCAATTGATAATTCTAAATTTAAAATATTTAGAAAGGACAGAAATCCAACCTTTCATTCTAATAAGACAAAAAGAGGTGGTATCATGTTTTTAATACCTAAAATACTCAAACCTAAACTTAGGACAGATACAGTGAAAGATTCAACTTATGAAAGTCTTTGGGTTGAAATTCGAAACCCAGACAAAAATTTTAATAGTCAATTATTAAATCTCTCTTATTTTCCAAATAAAACTTGTATGAATAATTTTTTCTTACATATGGAAGACGAATTTTCTACTGCTCTGAGTTATAACACGAATATAATGGTAATGGGAGACTGGAATGTAAATCTTCTAAACAATAATGAACAAAGTAAGCTTGGCAATTTTCTCAATACTTTCAACATTTCACTAATAAATATAAATATTCCTTTTAGAATTTCTGCTAATAGTAAAATGCTTATTGACTATTTCATGATATCAGAAAATGCTTCGTCTTATAATTATTTTTGTTTTGAATTTCCATACTCAGATCACTGCCTTATAGCTACTTATTCGAATATTCTAAAAGTTTGTAAACCCTCTAAATCTTGGATAAAAATACGAGAAATATCAACAGGAAATGTCGAAAAACTTTGACAGCATTTAAAAATCGAAAACTGGAATTCCATATATTCATCATTAACACCTAATGAAATGCTATCACATTTTGCAAAAACTTTACTTTTCTATTTGGATGTATGCTGCCCAGAAAAATATGTTCTTTCATCCGAAAATTCCAAAAAACTCAAAATAATGTTTCAAAGCCATGGATTGATTCTAAATGCATTGATTTAATTGAAATAAAGAAACAGAAATGGAAAAAATACTTAAATTCCCAAACACTGGAAAATTATAATGCTTATAAATCTGCACGAAATTGATGTAATATTGCAATAATGAAAGAAAGTAATAATTATTTTCGTTTTAAGTATCAAAGTCTTCTTTACCAAAAAAATTAGTGGGAATTTGTTAACAATTTGCTAAATAGAAAAAACATGCGAACTGAAGAAAAAGAAAGAATATACTATAAAGATAAATCCATTACAAATAAGAAGGAAATCTGCAATGCTTTCAATGAAGTTTTCCTAAATTTTGGAAACTACAACGGTATGAATGGACCTTTTTGCCTTAATAAACCCAAAGGAACTCCAACTTCTTTCTCTTTTCGTTTTGCAGCAAAATATCAAATCATAAAGTCGATACAATGCTTAAAAAAATCCAGTGGACCCTCTCTAATACCAACGTGGTTCCTAAACTTTCGGGTGACTTAATAGCTGAACCAATATGCTACATTTTAAATAATTGTATAAGACACTCCTTTTTCCAGGTGAATTAAAATTGGCAAATATAACACCATTACTTAATAGAAATGATCCCGAAGATTGCGAAAATTATAGACCCATTTCGATCACTTCTCCAATCAGCAAAATTTTTGAACGAATTCTTTTTAATCAAATTAACGAACATCTTTGTAAACATGATCTCTACTCCAAAACACAATATGGTTTTCGTAAAGGTATTTCTACGAGCGACGCTTTAATACAAGCTACAGAAAAATGGCGATCAACAATAAATGATAATGAATACTCAGCAATTGCTTGCTTAGACCTCTCGAAAGCTTTCGATTCCATAGACCGCAGTATCTTACTACAAAAAATTAAAATTCTAGGTTTTTCTAATGACAGCATAGGTCTTATCTCCAGTTACTTATACAATCGTCATAGCCCAAGTTAACCACTTTTTATTTCACAAATATTTGTTGTTTTCTTTTTCTTTTTTTGTTTAATTTTGTATTACTTTTTTGACGCTTTCAGAATTTGTTATCAGTATTTCTATTTATTGTTAAAACAATTTCTGAATATAGATTTTTCTTCTTCTTCTTCAATCGCATGCAAAGAGTTAAAATTAATGAATCTTTTTCAGATTGGGTATGCACTAAAAATGGGGTTCCACNGAAAATAATACATGTAGATCAAATTAAACATTTTTAGTTAAACAAAAAGAGATTGTATTTCAACATAACAATTAATGTTAAAAATACAATGACTTGTAAATAGGTAAAACAAATTTTATATACAAGTAAAAATATTCAATTTCGCTATGCAAAAACCAATTTAATCATCCATTGTTAACGCATTCTGTAAGTTTTAAACAAAGGAGATTACAATAGTTTAATGTATAATAACAGCATCAGAAAGAAGACAATGAAAAATAGCGTTTTTAAAAAACATTTTTTCAAAAAATAAAAACTAGAATATTCCAGTGGGCATAGTAAAAGCCCACATTTTTTAAAAACAAGACAAAACATGTATATATTCTAATTTTATAATAATGGTAAATTACACTAAAATTTTGTCTTTTTATAGGTTGTTTTCAAGACGTACATCTGATATTTCATCTGATAATGCGTATTTCTCCACCACCAACCTTTCATGCATCGCCGGGGGTTGTTCATCACATGTTTAATCTAAGTTGAGATTTAGTCACTGTGTTTTAAAATATACACTAATGAAATTAGTAAAAAATTTAATAGCGTATAATTACTATCATTTTAAAAAATTAATTAAATACATCCCGTGAATTATGTTTTGTTTCCATGCCATCTAACGTCATCTTTTATAATTCTGGTTTTTCAAATAGTGCACACATTGATCGCTTTTCCTCTATCATGCGTTAAACATGGGATTCCATCAACATGTGGATTTCCTCTCTCTGAGGCATTGGCATAGTGACCATATGTGTTAATCTTCTCGAAAACTGACAGAATAACGTGGACTTGATCAATACAACTAGATGCACGCAAGCTAATATACCGTCATTTTTTTTATTACACATTAAAAAATCAATTATACCCCTTTATTATGATCGGTTCTCGAGGTAGTCACATTTTTCCATTTCGATAGACAGAACATCTTGAAATTGTAGGAGACGATGGTCTAAATAGTATTGGTTATTTTCCTATATTTTTTAAAATCATATACACAAATATAAACCAGAAATATATTTTACCTTTACACAATGATGTGTGTATGGGAAATGTTTTGGAGAGACAGACTTTTTTTAATTAGCAAACAAACATTCATTTGAGGTAACTGCTTCACGGACACTAAATATACATAAATAACTGATCAATTAAAATGTTATTACCATCTTTTTACAGAAGTGTAAACGCGGGCACGAGAAGCATTGAGAGAATCAGATTTTCAATTGTTAAACAAACAGTGGAGCATAGTCGAGGAATGCGTGATCAAATCATGTTGAACGGATGCTAAAATTCACATAAATGTTAATTTATTACGTGTGTAAAAAACAATTATACCTTTGTTATCACAGAGTTCAACATAGTGTAACATCCTCCACCTAGCTTGTTACGCCGTGTTTAATCA
>CABFPE010000639.1:342342-372810 GCA_900660155.1 Hofstenia miamia | reverse complement strand
CTACGTTTAAAAATGAATTTTCTTTGACTTTACGTCTGAACCTAGTGACAACATATTTCTTAGACCGTCTATTGAAAGTTTTCTTGAATTCAAGGAGATTTATCTTATCATAAGGCGGAATTTCGTTAGCAGCTTTGAAAAATAATGTAGATATCTTTATGTCATAAGCATTGAACCAAATGCAAACTTTATGACGGTTTTAGTATAAACTTTAAAAAATGATTTATAATAATTTNTTACAACAAACACACCCTAAGTGAAATTTTTCATCAAAAATATCAGTTTGCCTAAATTCTAAAAATCAAGAATTCACACTTTGGTCTGAACAAATTGTCTAAAAAATTAATTTGCTCATTTTAGGTTTGACAAAAATATTTCATCACTAGATGGCGTCCAATAGAATCGCTTCATTTCCACATGCCAAATAGCCACAGGTGTTACGAGAACTTCAGGGTGTCCCAATGGGGCCTCCTCTAGCCCGTCTCTTACTACTATTATTCCATTGCCTTGTGGCTACGTTTAAAAATGAATTTTCTTTGACTTTACGTCTGAACCTAGTGACAACATATTTCTTAGACCGTCTATTGAAAGTTTTCTTGAATTCAGGGAGATTTATCTTATCATAAGGCGGAATTTCGTTAGCAGCTTTGAAAAATAATGTAGCAATATTGATTTGTATTAATTGTTGAGGAGAAGGACACGTTTCCAAAATATAATTTTTGGTGTTACTAGAATTTCTTTTGCAAACATTTAAAGCCCATTTATATTGCAGCTGAAGTTTATTTATCAATGATGTGCTCAAATTTGAAAATAGTACACTCCCGTAATTTAGGTGGCTCATAACAAATGCGTGGAATAGCTGAATTATTGCATGAGGAGGTAATAGGTCAGCAACCTGAGAAATAGTTCTNCCATTTTAAGGCATTTTCAAATTACATTATGTAGTTAACGATAAATTTTACTATTTGCTGAAAAGATTACGCAATATATAGAATACACATTTGACATTGTTTAGCCTAAATGCACATGTAGGCTATGATTTAAATTTTGAAGATGCAAAAACATTTTTTCATGTTACTGTCATTGGTGTCACGGTAAATGTGGGGCCTGGTGAGGGATTTCAATTCGTTGCCCCAACTTAACAACTCCCAAATTTATGTGTTAAATTTTCAGTAACCGCTTTGGTGTATACTAGATATTTCATACTAAACATTTTCTACTTTTATAACTATTAGACCTCCAACAGTCTAAAATTGCTTATTAAAGATTTTATTCTAATATTGGGGCTCAATTTTTGGTTGTTTATAAAATTATTTTGTTATTTTGATATGTTTCAAACTTGTGGCCTCAAAATTGTTTAAAATTGCTTATAATTTTTATTTCTATTTTTGCAGAATAAAGAAATTGTATTGCCTGGTGCGGTCCCACCCTTTCAGTGACGCCACTTTAACTATTACACGGTTCCAATCAATGAGACAAGAATTTCTTTAAAAAAATTTATATTTGAATAATGTTATTCGAACTAATTACAGTAATTGATCAAAACACTACGCATTCCTTCGAAAGTAAATTAAAGAACTTCATAGGGTCTTCATGTTCACACAATCTATCTAGAATAGTCCCTTACGCCTTTCTGGTAATTCCTTTATTACCATAAAACATGCTGTGTCTTAATGAAATCCGTTCTAAAATGAACGATTGAGCAGATTAAAAATCACTAGTGCGTGCTTGACAAACTTTTGGTAAGCTATTTAATTTGTAAATTATTTAGTTGTTAAATTAAATAATTAACAGTGCGCGCTTAGCCTTAGTCTAATGTTTTTACTAAAATTAATTTTCTTACTATTAAATTGATGTGGATTGAACTTTAACTGGGTCAATAGTTACTTCTAGATACTTGATGTGTGTTTACAATACGAACATTAATCTTTATATTCAAAGTGACTGCAGAAACATTGTAATTACTTTCATTGAGCTGAAAATACAAAATTCATTAACATTCAACTTGTGCATGCAAAAACAGTTAAAATTTGCTACAATTCAATTCTATGAATTCCAATGCAAGGCGCATTGATAAATTATCGCTAAAAATACAGGTGTCACCGACATACTTGAATAAATTGCAATTAGTTATGGAAATACAAAAAAGAAGAGGACCTTGAATTGTTCCTTAATTCACCATTCCGAAAAAATCGTTTATCTTTCTGGAATCTTTAATTCAGGTAACTAGTTTCAAATTGCTAAATACTACGAGAAAATTCTAAGATAGTTTTTCAATTAGTATGTTATGATTAATCGAATAAAAGTCTTTTGACAGATCTAAGCAGGCCATAGCTACAAATTGATTAGAATCGACTGATGCTCTCCAATATTCTGTAGCATTTAATAGTGCATCAGTTGAGAAATTTCGCTAAATCCAAATAGGGTCTTTGATAATAAATTATAGGTATTCAAATGTTCATTTATTTGATTATTTAATAAACTTTCGAATATTTTGCTTATTGGTCCATAATTAGCGGCAATTAATGGATCGTTTTTCTTAATAATCGGAGTAATGTAAGCAAGCTTTAAATTATCCGCGAAGTAATTAAATTTTATGCATTCATTAAAGATAAAATTTAAGGGATTTGCAATTATATCTGCAGTAATGCTATGTGCCACTAAGAGAATGCTTGTGGGACCGCTAGATTTGTTGGTATTAAGCTTATTGATTGATTTAATAATTTCACAAGTTAAGAAGCGGAAAGAAAATTCGGGTGTAAAAATTTTTAGTGCAACATTTTCGGATTAACAAGTCATATTTATTTCATTACATATTTCTAAATCGTTAGTAAGATTCCTTTCTGACTTTTTATCATATCAATTGAGTTTGATTTTGATCACTTATAATTTGTGATTTCGTATACTAGCTTCCACTTGGAAGCGCGCGTATTCATTTTCAATGAATTTGTTGAATGCCCCACGTGATTCAATATTCGAACCATTTCTAGCCTTTTTATATGTCATTTCACATTTGAAAAAACCAAAAATGCTAAACATTTAGAGCTTAATATATTTAAGAATACCAATTTTATTAGTAAATTGAAATGCAAATGATTGTACTTTTGATAGTTCACAGAAAGACGCTGAGTAAAGCTACAGAAACTCAATTACTTCTGATGGTCAAATATACAGTCAATCCAATGATTTTCTTAACAAAAGGAAGTGCTTTACTGGAGTTTCAAACTGATTGTCGTTGTCACTGGAAATTGTTCCAATGCTAAGTTAAATTAGAATTACAAATTTCTCATCAAGTTAATTTTCAATACAGTAAAGGAAATTTCCATAAGTTAGAATTTGTAGAATATTGCAATTAGCAACCGTAAATTTAAATGTAACAAAGATTTTCAATTTATCGCAGTAACAAACACGCAGCAATCTACAAAATTTGGAATAGCATTTGGAAAGCGTTATTTTTTATTGGACCTGCCATTCACTGTGGCAGGAACTACCCAATACCAAAGAATCAAAAAGTCATCAAAAGGCTGTAATTAAACATGGCATTACAAAAATATATTAAAAAGTGCGGCAAATATTTATTCGAATTTCCAAACATTCTAGAAAGGTTAATCTGAAGAGTTATGAAGTCAGAATTCGTTCAGTGGGTTCACAAGTGCTCTGCTTATATAGCGTAGCTTTGAGTGTTTATCATAAAATTTTCGGCACCCGATGAGTCTAAGAGTAGATGTGTGGTAGCACTGTAACCGTTATTTCCACAGGATTTGTAGTAATTAACAAATTTTTATAAAGTAAAATAAAATGAATCTAAAAATTGACATTAAAAAAATTCGAA
The DNA here is from genome assembly GCA_900660155.1 of Hofstenia miamia. NCBI lineage: Eukaryota > Metazoa > Xenacoelomorpha > Acoela > Hofsteniidae > Hofstenia > Hofstenia miamia. The sequence goes on along the minus strand of CABFPE010000639.1, from coordinate 368,978 downwards.
TTGATATGTAATTACAGGCACTAACATAAAATATAAAACGAAAATGCTACTGCTAAGAGCTTCTGTGGAAATGAAAGCAATTATACATCTGTGACAACTGAAGAGAATGATGGAGAATCTCGAGTAGGAACAGATTTTGAGCGGGTCATTGATCTGTAAGCAGGATAGTTCATTTTTCCGTTGACAGCAGGAACACCGGCGAATTGATTTCTGCTGGGAAGTGTGGAAGTTGGCACAACATGGTTATTACTACCCTCGAAAGTTTCTGAAGTAGCGGGCTTACCAATTGGAGTGCGTACTACAACTGGTGATGGTGGCTTTTTATTGGCGAAAGATTTTGCTGTAGCAGGACCACGCTGTGGATTTGGCGATGGTGGTTTTCGTAGGAATTCCAAAGAAGCTCTCAACGGTTTTCTTTCAAAAGCACCTTTTGGTTTTTCATCCTTTTTGAATTCTGTCGGTGGTTTTGGAGGCTGTGAGCGGGGTCTACCATTATTTGTAATAATTTTGACATCATTATTTGGTAAAAGGGCTTCCCTACTTCTATTATATTTAGCGTTTACTTGAGCACCTGGATTGGCAATTTCTTGCAGTACTTGCTCAATCTTAGACACATTAGTTGCTTCAATTGGCTGTTCAACAACCTCAGTAGTGGAATCGACTTTATTATGGGTATTTTGAGGAGGTTGTACATTATTTTCCCTACGAAGGATTGGACGACTGTTCTCACCCTGTTTAACATGATTGAACGCATTTACAGCGAGCACAGGTTTCCTCCCTTGGTCTTTTACACTTTCATTTTTGGAATGTTTTATGATAGAAGGCTCGACATGTACAATAGTCTTTGCATCATTACTTATTGAAGATTCAACAACAGAAGGCTCAGAGTACAATGAATGAGTTTCTTTCTGGCTAATTTCAGAGTGCTTTATAAATGAAGCCTCTGAATTCAATATATGAGATTCTTTAGATTCATTTTCAGGACGAATTTTAATTATGGGTTCAGGTTTTATTGTATGGACACTTCTTGGTGCACTATGGGATCTTATTAGATGGGAAGATTCTGAATTCGACATATTTGGGTTACTTGATGAATCAGTCTCATTCTGCGAATCCAAATTAATCGTCTCAGCTGTTTTTGGTTTTAGAATTGATCGTCTTTGAACTTTAGCACTATGTGATTCCAGTTTAGCCTCTAAAGCTTGCACTTTTGATGGAACATTTAGATATTCATTAGATCTGACCTTAACGAGGTCAGGTACAGAGGGATCTTGTAGTGCCAAATGAGGTGTAGAAACAGCACGATCACGGGTTTCCCCATCTAATGGTAAGCGATGAAGAGCAGAAATACGAAGGCTAGAGCCGGATTTGCGCAAGTTATCATATGAATACCTCATAGAAACGGCTTTGTTTGCATTGGAAGGAAATACTTCTTCTGTAGAGAGCACTCGATCTGCAGAAAATCCACGTTCTGGCTTTTCATTGAAAACTCTGTTTTCCAAACACTCCGTAATATGAGACTAAAAAGCTATTGTGAATATTTATAGTATTTGATTATTATATAATGTCACTTTAACAACGTGCATTCAATCATCAAGCTTGAAATTGGTGCACGTTTTTACTCAAAACCGAAAATAATTTTTTTTTCTAGTTTAGCAGCAATTTTTGCTCTAAACAGAATTGCATGACCGTTCTAGTGCATACCACTATCCCGACACATTTAATGAGTGTTTGGAATTGACATTGGCTGATGCTCTTTCTAAAAAAAGTAAGCCCCAACATTTTTGTCAAATAAACGTTGAATAATAAGCCTTTAAAATCATTTAATTTGAAAAACGAATGTATTGGAAACATTACATTGAATTTATACGCGCTTAGATACCTCAAGTGTGCAAGACAAAACGTTAGATAAAAATCGCAAATACTGCAGAAGACTAATCGTAAATGAAGAAACATACAAAGATTTGAAATGCATTCGATATGAAAATAAATTCAAACACGAAATGAGATCAAACATTGAACACAAAAAGATTTACCGAAGGAGTTTTCGTCAATGTCTAATTTATATTACAAACGTTAACAGATATTTTCAACATCTACTAAGATCCAATTCAGCCTAATTACACTGCCCTAGCGATGCGTAGGATTCATTAGCCTTTAATTTAATGTTCTCTTACAGAAACAGCAGTATTCATACATTCATCGACTAGACTTCGAAATACTGAGGTAATAAAGTTTCTTGCTTCCGACCAAAATTGTTTAGCAAATACAATTGTAGGAGGGAATGAAAAAAGTTTTTTAAACTTGCATTGAAATGATCAATGGCCAGTATTATATATCAATGCATACATCTATCCAATTAATGCGCCACAAGAGTTGCAACCGGGTCACCAAGTAGGTGGGTCAGAGATTTGTTGGCGGATCAGCCCGGTCAATTTTTTCATTAATGCTTCCGGGTCTACTTAATCACATTTATAAAAACAAATGATTGAAATATATTACACAAAAGGACTCAAATCAATAATCATTGAATTAAATCAATGTTATGTGTGCCTGAAATAGTGTTAATGATTCAGAAGTTTTGCTAATGTTGATTTTCGTTTGTTTCTGTAATTGCAATCCGAAGATTCAGTCAATATATTTGGAAATCCTAACTTGAATTTGAATCCAAAATATAAATTGGTTTACGTAATAACTATTTCACACAAACTGTTAGCTCTGAAACTATTTTTAATTGGAAAATTTTCGTAGCCAACTAGCATTTTCTAGGTCCCCACTACCAACTACCAAGATTCGAATTTGAATCCAACAGATAGGGATTCGGATTTGATTTCGTTATTTTGTAATTGATTAACATTAAATTAATACCCAGTTTTCGAAATTCGATTTAAATCTTAGTTCATTTTTTTGCCAGGGATAAAGTGTGGTTAAAATATTAAACTTAATAAATGTTTCCAAATAGAAGAATCTTTTAAAGAGTGATATTTTAAAATGATGACTTGGGTTTGCTAGAATTTTTACTTCATAAATTTATTTTACATGGCAAATTACGGGAAATGTTAGAATCATGTCCTTATAATGCGAATGTCACTGAAAACCAGCGTGATCTGATAAACATGTCAATATTTATACAAGTAACAAAGCCCTACAAGCCACGTCCTAATTTTTAAACTGATCATTCGGGTCACCGGGTCATTTATTTTGCAATTTTACCTTGTCTAGCAGAGTCAAATATCATCCGGGTCGCATGGGTCACCGGGGACATTTTCTGACCCGGTTGCAACTCATCTGCACACCTCTACACTTACCTAACTTCTATGATAAGCATACTAAATATAAAAGCATAAAGTTGCTTAAGAACATGATTATTATACAAAGAAGTCTGTCAATGCTATAACATGTTAACTAGAATAACTTCAATCTACAGACAAAGTATGCAATAGTAATGGAAACAACTCGCCAGCATTAGACGTTAACATTTCAATACACTGTATAAAAATATTGACTTTAAAAGTCAAACAAACTTTCCAGCGAGCACAGGTTTTGAACTACATTGGAAAATGTTGCAGGATACAAGGGATAAAGGTTGGATACAAAAGTGTTTTAAAAAAGTTTAAGTTAAATATTTTAGTATTTAAAGTATTTTACCTGAAAGTTTGTGATTTCGTGGAAAAGTTGATGACAACGAGAGCATTCATATAAAGTGGAAGGATCTGAGAGGTATGTGGATGATGAGGAGTATTCTGAGCTTTTGCGGTTTCGCTCCGCCTTCTTTACCGCGTCAATTTGCTTCTGCAGGTCGTTGATCTAAATAAGAGAAGACATAATATTCACCATGAAGAACAAAACTTACAGTTTGATTGCGTAAATCTAGTTCATTCGATAATTGCTTAACAACATTTTGTAGATCATCGTTTTGTCTTCTCAACTCCAGAATTTCATTTCTTAGCATTGCATCCTAAAAATAAAGCTCATCAACCAAAAGAAAATCTCAAAGAACAAGAAAGAAATTATAAGTAGCTTTCTCTAAAACTGATTCAGAAAGTGCGTGGTACTATCGACTTTTAAAAACCAAAATTTTCATTAATACTTAAATAGGGAGAGTGCTTTCTAAAGTGAAATTTACGTATAAGGATATGCTATACCCATGTATTAGTTAACTCATACAATTGAGGATTCTTATGCTTTGATCCCAATATTTTGTCTATATGCTTGAAGTTTTGCATGCGCATTTTAAATTTTGTAACAAATTTGGAATAAATATGTCGGATCTTCGAAAATATGAATATAGCTAAAAGTGAAAAAGTACAAAATCAAATTTCAACCTCGAATCCTAAAATCCTAAAACAACAGATTTTGTAAGTGAAATCAAAATTGAATAAAAAAACCACACTAAGAAAAATAAAAACAAAAATAAAAAAATTATGAGTATATTATAATGATATACACACAATGATAAGATACGAAAATTTAGAGTAAAAAACTACTTTGCAAGAAAAGTACTCCATTTTTGTATGCTGACGACCTAAAAATCGTTGCAAATTCAATAGAAAATCTCCACAAGGATATTAATAATTTAATTGATTGGACGAATTCAAATGACTTGAAATTTAATTTAAACAAATTCCAGCTATTCTCTGTTCCTTTTGACCCCAACTTTTGTGTTTCCATAGAAGATAAATCTATAACTTGTATGGATTTGGCAGCTGATCTTGGCATCACAATAACCAGTAGTTTAAAATGGTCTGAACATGTTACTAAAAAAATAAAAAGCTGCAACATCACTTTTATGAACTTAAAAAGGAATATTCCATTCAACACTCATTCGTCTGTAAAGTCCTTAGTAAAATCTTCAATCCTAAATAAAGTTATTTTCTTCACAAGTCTGGAGTCTTTCCTCCATGGATACTATCCAATTAGAACAATTCTTTCGGCGCGTTGTTTCATGGATTACGTCAGGTGAAGATCATAAAGAAAGACTACTAAAATTGAAGCTATTACCTCTTTCTTTAATTTGCAGTTATTGGATCTACTCTTCTTTCATAGAATTTTAACTAATACGTATGATATTAAACTATCTAACTTTATCACATATTACTTACCCAATAGACCTGGTCTACGATCTAGCAATAAGTTGCTATTCAAATCTTCTAAGGCCACGGTTAGACTAGTAAATTGCTCAAAAGTGATCTATCACATTTTGAGTGAATCGCACGTCTAACCACCCGAGATAATTAGCGATGTGACGATCAAGAAGAAATCGTGCGCGTTCGATTTCTTCACTCCTTTAGAAGTCGGCTAGAGCAATGAGAAAAAACTATGCTCACTATGATAAGTCATTTATTCGCACTCAAGATTAACACGTTAGTTCAGATGTACGAGTGAACGCACCAGGTTTTGGTTGTAGAATGGAGAAATTCGAAACAAATTGTAGCATAAAGTCTTCAAAAATTATACATTGCTACCTCGACTTTATTGAACAACTAGATTTACAGCATGCATATAATCTGCTAGAATCTCGAGAGACTTCATTGATAAGCAAAATGTAATGCCTGATATATCGAAAAACTTTTAAAATTCCTAGAGTATGCAGTAAAAAGCGAGTTTTTTATGGTAATGGCAGCGACAGTGTTGTTTTATCTAGTAGTGACAAATTTCTGGTTGAAACATGCATATTTATACAAGACTACCAACGAATTTCTAAAACGATAGTTAAAGTCTTATATTCTTCAACTCAGTCAAACTATAAATGTTGTTGATAATTCTCGGTCTATGGGATGTTATCCTGATGATTTAACTCAAAATTGAGTGAACCCTAACCCTAACCCTTTAAAAGCGACAACATATAAATATTTTTGAAAAAATATAGACTTTCAGCTCAATTAGATATATTTCAACCACAGCCGTTGGATTCACTTTAAACTGTTTCTGAAATCTTTATGAAAAGGCTTTTCGATCAATATTATTAACTAATGATTACCCAGGACGTTATATGTAATATGCAGTCCACAACGCCCAAAAACTGTTGCCACAAAAGACCCTGTAATGTTAAGCCATCCATCTTAAAGAATTTTGAAATAATATATTGCGAAAAATGCGAAATAAAAGTGCTTAAAGACCACCTTTTGTTAGGAGGCACATACTCATGATAATTTTATAAAGACATTGAGCATAGAACAAATAGGTAAATTACAGTGAGAGAACGTACTTTTAGCAACGGTTGCAAGGAGCAAAGTTTGTATTAAGGCTTGTATTAAGTTTTAGATTGAACTGCAAATTTGCTTTGGATAAAAATACAAACTAATTTGAAGACTATTAGATTTCCTAATAATTTCAATCCGAATTACTTTTCTCTAATGAGAAATAACAGAACAGGAAACGAATTACAGTGCACACTATGGTTCCACTGTTTTCACATTGCTAATGCATAAGAACGTGTCCTGCGCGGTTATTCCTTTATTGTGAATTAACCACCCCAGCAGTTATGAAAGACTTCTACTTAAATAGCATATGATTTATTCAAGGGCATATACAACAAAAATTAAATCTGAAACACAGTGTGTAATGTATTAAATCCGAAGTTCAGGTGAAGAATGTCGCGTGTCTAAAAGGCATTGTTTTGCTGCCATGTTACAATTTTAATCACTAGTTTTTTAAAGATGTACTGCAACAGCAATTTTATCAGAATCACTCAGGTGTCACCAGGTTTTAAAGTATTTTTAGAAGTAGTAATTAGTGTGACTGGACCTATTTTTATAAAGATAGAACACATAATATAAAATAACAAAGCATAGTTGAGTGTTTGTATAAAATTGAATGATATTGTATCAACTCTAACAAAATGTCACATACTTCCCTGACCTCTTTAAGTCCGTTTCAAATTCACATAAAAATCTATATAATTTGGGAGTGCATCATACTTACTCCGGTTATATACAATGCGATTACATCCAGAGTGTAACCACACATTGCTTGTATGAAAGTTCATATTTGCGAATTTGCATAAATATTTCGATAAAAAAAGACTGTATTTCTCAAAAATATCTATAATTTCCGATGTTTCTGTAAGCATCCCATTATAGATGAAAATCATATTGTGCAACATATGGAATTATATTTTTTCTAGTCTTTCCTTGTGTGATTCGAAACCCATGGACTCCTGAACAAAGTTGTAGCTCCTAGTTCTTTGTTTTCAACAAATTGGACTGGTTTGAAATAAGTGAAAATAAATTTTAGTGATGCAGGACATCGATATGGAAATTCCCATTCCTTTTTAACATGCAAGTAAACTAACAGCACAAATGTAGCAGTTGCTGCAGTAAAATAGCTATAAAAGAGAAATTCGGCTCTTAGTTATCGAATATGACAGTCAAAATAACAGAAAATTTGTCTTAAAATCGATAGTGGGAACGATTTCCCAACTCCAACTATATTTTGATTGACAGTAAGAGAAATAACATCTGTTCAATGATTGGTCTGTATTAAAATGTAAACAATGTTTGCATATTTTTAAGTTGAAATATTTTAACTAATATTTGACGATTCATGAGTCTGTTCCCTACTTCAACTAAGCAATAATTTTCAAGTAGCTATTCGACTAGTCTTAGTACCGTTCCCACTGTCGACTTTCATCAGATGATAAATTATTATCGCATAACAGTAGTAATTTAGCTGCTTTGCCAAAAAATCGGATGAAACGTTCAGACTATTGACCTTTATCAGCTGCTAAAAACCAGATAGAGTGCTCTGACTATCAACTTATCACCAATTTCTTGACAGATGACAAAAGTCGATAGTGGGAACACACCCTTAGCTACTACGATGAGATGTTTTACACATATTTTGCCTTTTTCAATATTATCATTCACTCTGTGCCTTATAACTATGAAAAACAGAGATCTTCCGGACTGGTTAGCATGGCATTGTTGTTTATTCCAAAAATATGTCATTCTCAGAGCGCCTCCGCAACTTTGACCATTGTAGTAGACATCAATAATCTCAATATTAGCACCGTTGTAACTAATGGCTCTACAAAACTAAACCATGGTCCTACAAGAGGCAAATCTTCATGTGATGTAATACAATTTCTCCACATCTTGTAGATTATGCAGTAACTATTTCGCCAAGATCCACAAATGATCAACCTAGGGTTTTCGTAAACCCTCACTTAGCATTTTCAACTCCAACTACATCTAGATCACTTCAATACATTTAGACGCTAATTTTGCTTCAGCAACACGTATGGCAATTCTTCAAAAACAATTATTCTTTTTGAACAGTGTGGATGAGCATCGAAAATCGTTGAATAATTCTGATAAAAACTGGGTTACTCGCATATATGTATTGCTTTAGATCATGGATTACAACAGATGAAGATTGAATATTTATCCACCAGAAAAATCCAAGACTGGTGCCGAAACGTAAATGATAGTACACATCGAAAATATTGTTCATTCATCTTTTGATGACACCTTTGTAAACGGTCGAAGGGGAAGTCAAATTTTGAACCACAAAAATTCTTTTCTAATCATCCCTATTGGATAATTCACCAATACCGGATCACATTGGCTCCTCCAAATATGATTTTTTCAATTATTCTTGAAAATTTGGCTGTTTTTCTGAGTCTTCACACTTGCCAACATTGTAACAATCCCAAAATAGGCGGTTGTTTATACTGTAAATGACAGGTGACATAAGTACTACACCGATTGGGTCGCCGATATTAGAGAAAGATCTACATCATTTTTTTATTACTCCTCAAATTAAATCATATCAACTAATGATCTTTTAGATATTTTCCGGTTCTACGTTTATAAAATTCATATCACAAAAACATGAGGGATTGATTCAAGGATCATAGACTTATCTAAAGCGTTTGATCAACTAAATCAAGAACGAGCTGCAAGCAATTTTCTTTATTTTATAAAGTATTCACAAATATGGCGCATGATTATATGATTTATATTGAGAGGAGGGTAGCAATTAAATTGCAATCCCAATTGATTTTGAATCATAACAAGGACGCCTGGAAAATCATTACTGCTAAGTATTGTAAAAATATGACCACAAATAGTTAATGTGTTGCCCGTTCAAATGAAGACGGACAAAGAGTGTTTGTGGAAGAATTTAATAACATAAGTTGGGCCATAGTTTACAACTTAAAGATAAATACTTCAAAATCAAAACAGATTACATTTTCATTAAATTTGTAAATGGGCAAAGAAGAAATTATCATGATTTATTGATTTATTAGTGCTCACATAGTGTGAGCATCACCACTACCGGAAGGGACTTCCTCACAATCACAAACAATCACAAAAATTTTGATCAGTGGCTGTAACTATAGTTCATCAAAGAATTATCGCCATTATAATGGATTGACAGTTGACTTTTGTGCTACTAATTGCTTGAGACATTGTACACTCAAACCCACTTAATTTTGGTGCCAAGGAGCGCCGTCACTCTGCTCTCGCTAATTGTGAAAAATGCCAGCGTCACGATAGCGCTGATTTTTCAAAATTTTCTTTTGGCACGCGCAGGTGATGGTCATGTTACCGTGTTCGTATTTTTATTCATTATATTGCATTCTAACTATCTTCGATCGCATATTGTTTATATAACCGTCGTGATTAATATTTTTAATATTTTTAATCTAAATTTTAAAATTGCTAAATGTGAAAAATAGAGCTGAATCACATACTTCGTCGAAACCGACTTTTGGTTTGGAAAATTGTAAGGACGAAATTTACGACAATATGTGGTATGCAGCAGCAACAACAGAATTGCAGTGAAGATATCCCACTTGATTAGCTCCATGTGTAAAAAAATAACTGCACGGTGTTTACGTAGGAAACTACGTTTGTAAATAAATCTTGTTCATTTTTCATATAATTTTGTAATTTTCTTGTCAATAAATGTGTAGTTTTCAATTCCTGTGTTTTTATTATTATAGTATAAAATCGTCTGAAGAGAATATTGATTTTTTTTGAATATTTGTGTATTGTAACGAATATGGTGAATGCTTTTCTTGTTAATATAAATTAGTTAATGGCACTAAAGGGTTAATGCTAACCAAAATGAAACGGATTATTGTCAATAATGAATTTGTTTACAATATTATAATAAATATTTTCATTGTTTTTCTTTTCACATACACAATTTACTCAAGAACATGACACTGATATTGGTAAAAACAAAGTCGATATGCAAAAATTTTAAATCCTGAATTATAATCATCGTCACTGGACAAGAACAGGCTGCCACACAAATGTGAAAGTAAACTGTTGTTCATTTCAAATAGGACATTTTGGTAATTTGTTTAATGGATTTGCGGATGAGCACATGTTACACACAGTTCATTTAACTTGGCTTATAGAAAAAAATTGATTACACGCTCACTATACAAATGCATTTTAGCGTACACTTAACAAAAAAATTGCAAATGTATATTAATCACAAGATTTATGGAAAATTCTTTCTTATCAACAACACCCAATTTTGGGACGTCAGAAAACTAGACCTAGTGAGAAATGACAAAATTTATTTAAGGGGGAACCCCCACAGAAAATTTACCAAAATACTATAAATTGCAACATTTTTTCTATTTATTAAATTTAGTTAAAATATACTTCTTTAAACATATCCAAAATAATTTTTCAGAAAATACATCCAACTTTCAAGAAAAATATGAAAATATCTGACAGTTTTGGCATATATTTGTTCAAAAATGCACTTTAATTGTGTTTTTCTCCACTTTTCGTTTTCTTGCATTTTGCATATTTTTGGCAAATAAAATCTTCAAGAAGGAAAGAAGTACCAACATCAAATTTGGCATGTATATAGNTACCAAAATACTATAAATTGTAACATTTTTTATTATTTATTAAATTTAGTCAAAACATACTGCTTTAAACATATCCAAAATAATTTTCCAGAAAATACATACAAATTTCATCAAAAATGTGAAAATACCTGACAGTTTTGGCTTATTTTTGTTCAAAAATGCACATTAACTGTGTTTTTCTCCACTTTTTGTTTTCTTGCATTTTGCATTATTTTGACAAAAAAATCTTTAAGAAGGAAAGAAGTACCAAAATCAAATTTGGCATGTATATAGTACACCCATTGGTCTATGCAACTACAGAAAGATTTTTTGTTGTGTCTTTAATTTTTTAGAAAATTGGTTTACGCATATTTAACGAGCTGAGAATTAATTAAAAATGTGAATTTATGCATGATACTACTTATCATTTCATAAATTGCACAAAATCTCTCTGTGGTTGCATAAAGCCACTAATTAGCTTTAATATGATATATGGTTTGCCTATATAAATGATTCACATCACCTGAAAACATTAGCCACAAAGTATATTCTTTTATTTTTTTGTATTAAGTTGCCATGGCAACCAAATTTCCGATTCCTCCGAAATTTTGTTTTTTCAACGTTACAACCTTCGGTTATTACATGCATACCATTTTTTAGCATAACCTCAAATCTGAGAAAATGGATTTTCTGTGGGGGTACCCCCTTAATAAAATTTAATTTTATTAAATATGTAATAACGATGAAATATACTGCTGATCTTGTGATCAAAATACAAAAAGACGAAAATAAAATGGAGATTTTTCAGAAGATCAACAAATCTGTAAACCATCTTACAAAAGAAATACAATTACAATCTAGAATTTAAATCGAAAGAAAAAATCTTCAAACTCTTTTGGAAGTTTTTCGAAATTGAATACGATATCCATATTTGTAAATTTATATCCTAACTTATTGTAGTTTAAATAAAGTCTATTAAATAGAATGAAAAAAAATTTAGTGTGAAGACCTGCCAGTTTCATTTCTAACCAGCTAACAGACTAAAGAAGTAATCTTAAGATTAAAATGCTTTCATTATTACCAAATAACCTTTAACTAAAGATTCAACACTCCAAGATAGAACGTACTTACTACAATATTATAAGGACTCAACTAACGCTGGAACGAGTAGAAACAATATTTCGATGTGTATGCCAAACAATTACGTTAATAAAATGCCACGGCTCATTAAAGGATTGACTCTGCATAGAAGTTTATTCATTACTTAACACAAAAGCGTTAACATATTTATGATAGATGAAGCGAAAAATTATTTATTTCGAATCTTTATGTATTGTAAAACTTGAAACATAATATACATTCGTATACCATGCTAAAAATCTATAATAGAGCTTAGAATTTGAGAAACATGCTTGGAACCTTGATTCGGAGCCATTTAAATGAAGAACTCATAAACGTTTAGGATATGTTCAATTTATGGTTTTCAATTAAATGCTAGTCAACCATCAGTGCAAAAAATAGTGACAAACGGGATTTTTGATATGATCAAGATAAGCACGTTTGATACAAAGGATGGTATTTTGAGTCGAAATATACTAACAAAGAGCATTTTTATATGAACTGAATAAACGTAAGAATATACAATAGGTTGCTTTATTATTAAATGGTGGGTCTCTATTTGACGCTGAAGCTCTGTAAAAAGGGGATTAATAAAAAACTTGCACAGATATGCTGAATCCGCATCTTTAGTGCGCTAAAAATATTGCGAGTTGGTTGTGAGTTAACTTCACTCTAGTTCGGGGCAAGGCTTTAAGCCTATCAAGCTGTAGTTGTAATTTGTAATATCTATAAAAAACACATTAAATGGGGTCTAAGAGCGATGCTGAAATGACAAAACTTACAAAAATTAATGACTATTTAGTTATAAATGTTATCTAATCGCAACTAATTAACCGTCAGATAATTCGTTTACAAGCTTACTTATACCACGTGTAATATTCAACCGCTATTAGTGTCTACATTAAAAAATATTATGAAGATCCTGTTAGTATGTATTTAATTCATATCTAACAAATACACAATTCAAAACAGTTTTTCTTGAGACGAATTCCCAATAATGTGCTAGACGTTAGTTATATCAATAAAGATTGTTTCTGAGTTACGGCCTACCTGTCTATCGTCTTTGGCATATATTTTCCGTTCCTGTTGCATTATATCTTGGGCCTCTTGCAGTTGAATGTGAAGATTCGAGACTTGATTTCTAAATTTGATGATTTCGTTTTGTTGAGAAGTGATGATGCTATTTGATTCTAAATGCGTACGGTCCCCACACGAGCTTTGAATTTCGAGTAGATTGGTTCGGAAGCGCTTAAAAGAATATTTGGATAAGAAAAACATTACTAGCACTGTGCAGATGCAGCTCCAGGCAAACAAGATATTTATTGTCAAATCTACATTTTCGAATATCATGGTTAGAGTTTAGTTACCGCACTATTGAAAAAATTCACAAACACTTAAACACGTTCAAATGCTAAAAGCGAAATTATGTATATTGTGGATTACAACGCTTAAAAAACCAATTACAATTTTTTTCAAAAAACAAATTCATGTTTGGAATATAAAAAAACTTCAACTTTTTTCCTAGACTCAAGATAATTACCTGAAAGATATTTTCAATAATACTAAATCGTTTGCACATTTACTTTTAACTACTATTCGTTATATAAATATATTAGTTGAAAATGGCGAATAAGCTTCACATTAATAAAACAGGAAGGAATAAAGTGACGCCTACCTCTTTTTCTTCGTATATTAATTGAAATTTTGCTCTTTCATTTTGCAGCTGATTCTCAAGATTGTGTACTTTAGCTTTTAGAAGTGGAATGTCGTCGACTAATTTCTAAAATAATACAAATTCAATGGAAAATATCAATTGAACAAACACTGTGTATTTTTAGAAATTGAGAATTTAAAACTTGTAATGCTGAAATTCTGCATATTTATCAGACAAAATAAAAGCAATGTTAGCCAAGAACGGTATATATTTACACATTGAGTAAAATATTTTTGCAAAACAATTTATATTATTATATTTAGTAAAAAAATAATATATTTCTGAAACAGCGAATTAGTTTTTAAAGGAAGCCGAAGAACAATTCAAAGCAAACACTAGCAAAACTCTTTCGTCGTTCAACCTAATCATGATTCCTCAGTTATCAAGACATTTAAGAACAAATCGTTTGAATTTTGTAAAAATTGGTTCCTTATAATGGAGCACATTGATTTTTAATGATTAAATCAAAATATTTTTGTAAAAAATTCAATAAATATTAAGAACTAAGGTGGTGAAATGCATTTTTCAATATTCTGGAAATTCCGCGGGATTCTCCAAGCTTTTGCTCACTAAATTTTACCACAAGTGAAATGAAATGTCTCCCCATTAGAAAATCTTGTGTGCACGCCTAGTTATTTAATGATTAGCGCAAACATAAGTTCGACTGGGTTGAAGTGAAAGGCCTCATATACTTATGTAACACAAAGATGGTAAAAGCAGCACAATTACCAAAAAATAAACATTAAAACTTTGGCATTTATGCTGATTGCAATTAATAAATTTTTGGTTTCTTTTGTAGAAAATGGATAACACAAAGGGTTTGGCAAACTGTTCGAATAATCAAATACACAGCGAAATTATTTTTGCATTATTTGCTAATTGATTCAAGATAATAAAATATTTTTAATTCAACAAAAATTATTGCATTTATTTGTACATGCAAACCCTAACAATTTTATATTTGTCTAACCGTTAAAGTACAGCTTGGGGTCTCAGTCAATAAATACTAATGTTTATACAGATGTCATGCTCGCTAACAGCATTTAAAGCAGGGCTGGTTGAAAAAAACAATCTTGATTTAAAACATGTTTTAAACAAGTGTTTTTTCAAGTTTTATTTAAAGTGTTTTTTTTCAAGATATTGTATATTATTGGATGTAATTTAATTTTTTAAAAGAAGCTAGTTTTAATTGTAAAAGATGTTAGATATTAATTGGTCACATTCTACTTTCTAGGAAACCAAATTTTCGATTTCTTTTCAGATAATGATGAATGGTGCGATACGCGAGAACACTAGGAGAAAACGTGACTCCATATGGAGTGAATGAATTTGAAACTCGTGTAAAATGTGGACACTGCCCTTAAGATTACCATAATCTGGTTGTTCGTATGAGGAAGCACTACGAGGATCGTCCAAAAAATAATGTGCCATTCGCTCTGTTAAGTGCTGATGATAATGCTCGAAGTTCAATCCAAAACAACCACGACTTGATCACCATATCGTAAAGACAACACCTGAAATGGCTCAATCACTCGAAATGGTTGTGGAGCGCACCATTTGAATTTGTTAGCGAAAGACATCAATCCCACGCCCATTGTATTGAACATAGCGAAATTTTTAAAACATAACAATGTACCAAAAGCATTGCTTAAATATTGTGTAGGGTTCACTAAGCCTCCAATTCCCTCTGAAATGAAATGGAATAGCTCTTTAAAGATGTTCGAATGGTTCCTGAAAAATTGGCAATATCTCCGATCTATCGTCACAGACAACATCTTTGCGAGACCAACATTGAACTTAGAGGTTCGAAAAACTGTCAACGATATTGCATATTTCCAGTCGGTGGAAGAAACCTCAAAACTACTATTGCCTATTTTATTAGCCTTAAATAAACTCCAGAGTGATACGTGTACTGTGGGGATCTTATTGATACATTCCGTGATGCAGAATTCCGTGACATTTTAGAAAAAGCCGAATCCCGCTATAGTCAGTGTGTTCCTTCTGCGTGACTTGCAGCAAATTATATGAACTTTGTTGGAGGCGACAACGAAAAAATGCCAGAAGCATTAGCTAGTGCAAATGATGCCGGGAAAATCAAACTTAAACATTTTCTAAAAGCTCAGTGTAATTGTGGGAACATCACATCTGGCATTCTCAAACTTGCCGATATACTCCACGCTCGAGAGACTGTTCAGTACAATGGGCTATATTCACAACAGCTTAAGAAATAGTCTCAAACCGGAGAAAGTTAAAAAACTGGCTTTTGCAATAAATTATTGAAAGCTTAATTGTAGTTGCATTGTATGACAACAATGACAACATTCGCTTTTTCAAATTTAAAACGTTTTAAATGGTTTTTTCAAGGGAAATGTTTTTTTACCAGCCCTGATTTAAAGGTCCCCAGAAAAATTCGACGAACAGATAAGAATATTTGAAACAGGTAATGCAAGAAAACTGTCTATTTAACGTGATGCTTTCTATTTTAGAATCCGTTTGAAAAAAATCAATGTGTCATAGGTGAATTATTTTTTTAACTAAGCTACACTGAGAATACATTTACAATGCTGTCGTCGAACGACCGAATTAATTAAATAAAAAAAGTAAAAAACTTTTTTAAAACAAGACTTTTTTAGAAGAAAATGAGCAAGGGACCAATCATCGACCTTGTCGTAACTTAAATATAAAATGAAATGCTACGTTGTCAAAAATGGAATTCATAACTTCAAAGAAATTCAATTCATAGATTTCCCATTTAAAAAAATTGCAATTTTTGGATAGAGGTGTAGGGATGCTAGGCCCAGTACATAACAGTTAAAATCATTACAGTGAATAGTGATGAAATAAATGGAATGCCAAATTAAGAATGTATGTATAAAAAGCAAGATGAGTACGAATTTAGATGAATTTGCCAAATAGGGAAAATTGATTTCAAACGCATTGTATAAAACAGTTAGTGCTCAACACAAAACAAACATTGCATTGAATTTATAACTTCATAGTGATTAGGTAACACCTATGCATGTAGGAATTAAATGAGAGCGTATTTAATAATCGATGAAGTCGAATTAAGGACAGGTGGCGATCAAAGCCGTGGTTTGGATTAACATTATCAATTGTTTGCTGAATAAATCATTGGACATTAAACCTTAAGCAATTTGCGTAAGAAGGATGGCGTAATTATTAAAACAACTCAATGGATTAAACCATTTGTACTGCCTCAGAAATAACATACCTTAAACCGTTTCCAACATCTAGTTACTGAGCCCCTTTTTGTTTTCCGACCACGATTACGAGCTAATTTAACTTCAGAATTCGGATATTGGTGTGGCACCAATACTCTTGAAAAAAATTCAGCAAATGTGGTTTGTGTACTCATTTCTATACTTCTTGAATGAAAAATCCATTCAATTTTTAAGCAATCCCGACAATAACTTATTACTTTTGGCCTATTAGAATGTCAATTATGTTGACGCAGTTTCAAATTCTGGTAAATGACTTGAAAAATTCTAAACATCACCGTTTAAGTACCAAAAGCTAATTTATATTCGGGAAGTATTTAACCGTTTTGCTTCGAATTGTTCTTCAAAATCTGTTCCAAAAACAGTCTTACTTTTGACGAACAATTATTGACATATAACGTAAAACATGTATGCCAAACAAGCTAGATAAATGTGATTTGAAACTTTGAGTTTTATTGGAAGAGTACTCAAAATAAGATTTTGCAATTCACCCATCTTTGGGGAAAGACGAACCTGGCATTGCAACAATATATTTTGGATAAAAAATAGGTATAATGTTGGTCCCTGATTCGGGAATTGGTCCAGGCTACAACATTACTTTTGATACCTTTTTCACAAGTGTAAGTTAGTTGACAAACTTTTTGTAAAAAATTTATCTTACGTTGGTACACTAAGGAAATCCAAAAGACAAGCATCGGATGAAATTACAAACAATAACTTGTTCGGTTCCAAATTTTTCCATTACAGAAATGCAAAGGATATTATTTATTAGGCATTGCATAGTGATGAGCTTGACAGCCTAACAAATAGTCTAACGGTACCTCAGCCATTTTATCAAATACGAAAACACTGCCGAAATGCTTGCAAACTGCTAGTTTTTGGGGCAATGTACCATAAGCATTGGAAACTCACAAAGACCTTATTTTCTAACTGTTGATTGTCCTTAACTTTGATTATCCTATTTTGTGCTAATTATGTTTTATTTATCATGTAACTGGATTTGATTTTCAATAGTTTTATTGAGACATTTTTACTCATTTGTTATTCGAAAGATTGAGTGAAATTGGTAATTCTAGTGTTTAATAAACGCCCATAATGTCGAAATTATGCAACACTGATAAGTAAATGTAAGAGAATTATATCACAATAAATTTTCTCCATTTCCTTTAACGCAAAAAACATCTATTGAACATTTCTGGTCCATCCTTACGCATTCAGTTTATGAAGGCAAAAGCTGTCTCAGATTTGGAGAGTCGAATTCGACAAAAATGCAATTTGTTTACCAGACTTGAGTGCTCAAGGCTTTTCAAGGGTATCTAGGAAAAAATGATTTGATCGAAGAAGAGAAGTCATCTGCAGCTTCATTGAAAGTAGCTGATCTGTCAAAAAATTCTGTCATGTTATCGTATTTTGTAGAGGGAGCAGACTTTGCAAATAATGTGTTGAAGCTTAAATGACGCAAAGTTATAATTCGTGAAATGTTTGGATTGCAGATTCCTGCTTGGAACATTTAATTTCCTGAAGAAGTTTTTTAGCATAGCTGGGCTGGCACATGGAAAAGCTTATTCTCAATAAACCTCGAAATGCAACAGTTTATAAAAAGTAATAAAAGATTTTGGGACGAAGAACTTATTGTCATACTTTATGTGTTTTTTACATTAAAAATCAAATTTACAATTCTATTTTCATTTTTTGAAGTTCCAATTTATTCAATTAATTGCAATGAATTGCAGTCATTGCTAGGTCAAATATTTAAAGTTCAACAAATTGAGTGATAGAGTGATAATCGATTGAAAAATGATATCTTTCTTAAATATTTGACAAAATTCCACCAAATTCCCAATCAATTTGGCAAAATTTACCCACAAATAACTACCTTTAAATGCTAAATCTTTAAATATGTTCAGTTAAACCGAATGCTTTTTTTATAAATACAGACACAAACATATCCCCCCTTGATGTTTACTTAAATAATAAATTCGCGCAGATTTAACACTCATGCGGTCGGTTATTCGACAAACACATTGTTCAAATGTTCTTAGAAAACTAATTCCAGATTTTCTCCCTACACACTAATAACAAATTTTCACTTTAGTTTCAGTTATTATTATTGAATTAGATTCGACAAGGCTAAAAAGATATTGCAAAAGTCTCCTTTTTGGAAGGATGATCTGCTGTATTTATTGAATTGCAAGAATGGAAAAGAGAATAGTCCAACAAGTCTATGGCTTACATGAGTTACGATTGGATACAGTTTATCTGATGCTCAAAATAGTTTTTTCATGTTTTAGGTGTACTAAAACTAATATGATTTGCAAATTTAGTATTTCTCAACATTCATCATGACATTATGAAATTATGAAAGAATATGCTGCGAGAAGTAAGCATATTTACTAGTAAAATGTTTTATAAAAAATATTTTGTTTTCAATTTCTTTTCTTACATTGGCCGGTATGATTTTGCATACCGTTGTAGCCTCTAAAAACAAGATATATAATCTCCTTTTATTGAAACGCACTTTCGAAAATTCAATATTCTATCTGTCTATAAATGAAACACATGATCATATAGACTCCAGATATATCTAAGCATAGGAATACCACGCGATCTCGTTAGATGTTATCTAGGGCTCTGCAATCTTTTTTCTAATGGTGCCCCTTTGATTATTGTGAATCATCCCATCTAAACAACGCGGATCCGTTCCTGGTGTACAATAATTGGACAAATATTTTGTTTGACAAAAAGCTTTGCTGTATGTTTAATCTAAACTTCACTCATTCTATTGAAAGAAATTGTATAAAATGTATTGCAAATACATTTTTGTATTGTTTTAGTAAAGGTTTTACGAAATGTAGCAAGCCTTGTGTTTCAATATGAAAAGTTGAAATCCTTTAAATTTGTTTTGCACGTCTATAAGTGTCTAGCGTCCTTCTCTTATATTGTCCTTGCAAATATATGCCATCCAGATAGAACCAAAGCAGCGGATATTGAATACGAATCACCCCCTGAATCAATCGTCAACTACAGTATTTGCTATGTATAGATCCAAATAGCACACGCAAAGAGCCGACTAGTATTCACAGATATCCGAATATCATATTCGATTATCCTAATAGCAATGATCCGTATAGCACATACATTCATCCGAAAAAAATTTGAATTATTTTTGAATAAATTCAATTCAACCATCACGGAGGGAACGATATTGAAGTACTTGTTATCGGGAGACTAAGCACTGTAATCAAATACATTTTTAACTCCATGATGTACATTTCCTCGTTTTTGCCAAAATAGTTAATATGCAGTGTATATTTGCATATAGGCTACAATGTAGCCCTATTAAAAAAATTAGGGATATTATTATAAATACGTTAATGCAAGCCTCCGCTGTACATCGTTTGAGGAAATAAAACGTTAATAACTTATGTATACTGTAAGCTCTTGAGCAAATTTCAGTTTCAATATTATTGTGACATTTGAGCATTATTCATTATGGTGAATGGGCTCTCAATACCCAATTCTTGAGATTCACTCACCACCTCAGTAAAAAACATCATTTTTGGCACCTCCGATCAAAATTTACTTGTGAATCACACAAAAATCTGGAGATACTGCAAGCAGCAAAATCAGATGTAGACGACGTTGTCCTCCGACTGTTCTTTTGCTGGCTCGCCCACCGTTGGCCTACTTCAAGTCCCTTCTTGCCAATTATCAAACCCACTTTCGTAAAAAAATATTAATTCAGAAGCTGAAACTGACTGAAGGCATAAAGCAAAATCTCTGCGTTTGGCTTTATTGCCCTCAATCAATCTTTGTCAATCTTCTAATCGTATACAATTACCGCCTCGTCCCATCATTGAAAATAGCACGCATAGTGAAATTTGCAGAATCATGTCCATAAATGCAGAAAATTATCAGTGCATGACGTCTACAATATATATAGAATAATAAAAACTGCGTTTCGAAGTTTAAACTTAAAGAACAGTATATAATTCCATAGATTTTTTATTCATTGCTGATTGAGATATTCTACTCAAACACTGATATATTTAATCAAAGATTTCTTTGGCAAGATTACACGCTTTCTCGGTCAAGTATCCGATATATGCATTAATATTTCCAAACCTCGAATTGAATATTCTGATTTCAACTCTTGGCATCCAACTTTCCAATATTTGGATGCAGTTTAGTTGTTTATTGTC
Organism: Hofstenia miamia; assembly: GCA_900660155.1. Classification (NCBI taxonomy): domain Eukaryota; kingdom Metazoa; phylum Xenacoelomorpha; order Acoela; family Hofsteniidae; genus Hofstenia; species Hofstenia miamia. The sequence goes on along the minus strand of CABFPE010000639.1, from coordinate 347,882 downwards.
GGGAAATAATTTTGAATTTTGATTTCAAGTTTAAAAAAGCTATGTGCAATTCATAGAAACTTACTTGCAAATATTGGAATGTTTAGTGCAAAAATCAGAATCATCAATGCGGAGTTTGGAAATATTAATACAGATATTAGAGACTTGACCGAGAATGTAGTATTATATATTAAACTCAATATTATTCACTTAGAGATCCTTGAATTAATTCTAAAATAATTCAAATTATTACGGATGAATGCATGTGCTATAAGGATAATTGAATATGATATCTGTGTATGCTATTTGGATATCTGCTTATGTTAGTCGGATCTATCCATGGTAAATACAGTAATATTGCCACAACACGCGAAAAATCGCTAATGCCCAAAAAATTCAAGAGGTGTACTCATTTAACTACTAACATTGTTGCTGATTAAAACATTTTTTCAAATTAAACTTATCTTTCAAAATATATAATATGTCTTGTTGGGACGTAGCATTAATTGAAATTATATTGAAAATTGTGCTTACTAAAACTTTGAAAGTATGAAAACAAATACAAATATAGAATAACGAATAATTTTTCAAAACAGTGCATAATTTTCGATGATTTTAAGTTTAGATATATGATTTTAGATTTAAAGAAAAGACTACAAAACATACTCACTCCAGTTGTTTAACTTGGCACCGAAAACAAACTTAGATAACCGAACATATAGAAAATCGCGCCAAATATTAAGTAAGTGAGAACATTGCACATTAATAGAAACACTGAATTATGCATGACATGGCAGAGCGCCTACGTGTACTACTCGTGAGGCAATGCTATTCAATTAAAGAAATAGCTTTCAAATTACTCATGCGAGATCAAAAAAGCGCGTAAAGTTTTTCTAAATTTTACTTTATATACAAAACTTACACTTGTATTGTCACATGCAAAATGAATTTCACCTTAAGCAGATATGGATATGGATACACACATATTTGAATGGTGACTTGCTTCTATAAATGTATTTAATGTTAAACCATTACATAGCACACACTTACAATGAGGATTCGTAAAAAGAATTAACACTGAAAGTGAAACGCACATAACTTCTGGAAAAAATTCACACCGCAAGCACAACACCTTCATCATTATCAAGGAACATTAAAAATTTTTAAGCAATCATGTACATATTTCATGATAATTGTTCTTAGCTTAGCTCTAAAGCGAGATTTTAAGTTTTACAGTAAAAAACGCGGTTTCGTATAGAATACTAACGTTGTTGTCGTGTTTTGCTAGCAGGATTTCAAAATTAATGATCGCATCCAGACTCATGCTTGTTTTGAACAAGAGTTTTTTATTTGAAGTCAAATGCTCCTGTGCAATACTTTTGATGTTGATAAGTATACATATATTTACACAAGTTAAATTGTTTTTTATTAAGCCTGATTCACAGATTGCAAAAGGTTCACTTAAAACACGTTTTCTAGCAAAAATCCGGGCACAACATTATCCTCATAAAATACAAAAACGAACATTCTTGGAGGAGGTAATAAGCATCGAATCTTCTTTGATATAACAAGAAAAACCGAGAAATTTTATACCTTTCAATAGCTAGCGTATATGGATTGTATTTAGATAATAGCTGTATTTTTTGATAAATTAACGGTGCTGTTTCTATGAAATATTATAACCATGACATTTGAGCTCTGTTGATTCAATGCAAACTAATTGACAGTGAAGAAGTGATATGGCTCTATCATGTTTGTATAACTTCAATAATCGTTGCAGAAAGGAAACGAAGTCAGCATACCTTTATATATAACAAGCCTAATTAAACAAAATGACATCGATGATTTCACTAAAACATCATCATAATACATACAAATCAGTTTTTAAGGATTTAATCTAATACAAGGTGTGGTCATGCGTTGCGTTCAGCTTTCTACATTTAAATATAGTCATAGGCCCGTTCCACACTGCCGTTAAAGTAACCTTAACCTAAGCCGTAACCGCAGTGGGCGACGAAATTTAAGTTAAGGTCAAAACCAAATTGTACATTCTCGTTGAATGAAGGTCTACGTCAACGGCAGTGACCGACGATTGAAAGGTCGTAGACGTATTAATGAAATCTATACGTCAGCATTAATTCCGATTACAGTAAGATTGTATATTTCACTTTTGATTTCGTGTACCCGGTAGGTTTTGCCAATTGTAGATTTAAGTTCTATCTTCTCTCTCTCAGGAGATGCATCGCACAGGCACAGACAAATACAAAGTTGCAGTGACCGCCATGTGTATAGAATATCGAATTATTAATACTTCACCATGGATAAATGGATGCTATCATAAAAGAATTTAATATTTTTCTGAAGTCAAATTGTATACCAAAGTAAATATTTTAAAATTTGTTGTAACTGTGAGAAAGCTGCTAACTAGCACAACAGTATATAATGTTTGTAATACCTCATGCATTGCTCTAATTTTATTATTTTGCAAGACATCTAAATACTTCAAACGTTAAACGATATAATTGACATATTGTTAAGCCATTCGCATGAAATCATTGTTAAAATGACCAATAAGACTCAGCACATTTACTCAAAAGAAAATAGTTCATTATCACTCTACTACTACACATATGTAAAGTGATAACAAAAAAACATCCGAATCCAGCTTATATTTCAATATCGGTTTAGGGACGGTACGAAAATTTTCGTAAGGAAGTCGGTTTGCCTTCAATTTGAAAAATAGGTTTATATGCAAATTACTTTAATGTATATCTTTTTCACCATGTTTAATGAACATTTAGTACGTTTTATGTAATCACTAGAGCAACCATCTGCTATAAATGTCACCGTTAATGCAATTTTGGCGGTTTTAGGTCACAAAAGGCGAATTTTGTGAAAATATTTATGGGTTTATGATTCTACTTCCAAGTAAATTTAATATACAAATCAATGGTGTATCAAATTAATTGGTGCTTAGATTCACCTAGTGGTACATGTGTTTAAGAACTAGTCTTAGGAGTAATTAAGCGGATTAAGCAAACAAATATTTCCGAATTCTTCAGCTAGTGAATATCGAAAATAATATCTTTAAGATAATGATATAAACATCATAAATGCAATGAAAACAAAAGCAAAATATGTCAAAATTAAAGTTGCTACCATTAAGAACTGCCTATGTCAAGGGAAATTTCAAGATGCTAGATTGAACTAATTCATCCAGTAGTTACCCATTGGGGTAGCTGCATAAACGCTGCATATTATGTCGAACATTTTCCTCAGGTGAAAACGATTGTAAATAATTTTACTGGAGCTGGTTGAGCTTAAACAGAATTATGCAAAATTGATAGAAATGTTAGAAACAACTGAAAAACAAAACACTATAGAACTAAAACGAATATTTCTAATTTACTCTTGAACTATGATCTGGATGGAATTCAAAGTTATATTCAAAAACTTATTGAGAAGAAGTACCTCCACAACATTTGAAATTTCACAAAATCCAATATAAATACTATAACAGCAGCAAGCACATCTGTTGGACAACATTCTACAGAAATACATGTACACGTTTTTTTAGAAAGAACTTGAAGATGTATTTCTTAACGTGATTAACAACCATTCATCAATTTTTCAAATTTCATTCTACTCGCATTGTTGATTTATACTTGTCATTTTTTGCTGCAATTTCCGCATACAGTATATGCATAACGGCATAGTGATAAAATTTTCAATGCATGATCAGTTTGTTTATAAATCACTTTTTAAACAAAATTTTTGAGAAAGTTGTTCGTTTTTGCAATAACTTTACGAATCATATTTTCACACCGATATGATACAGTGTTGAAAAGCGAATTAAGTCACTTGAACTAATAATTCAGTCTAAAAATGAAAAAGCACGAATTACCGACATGTGCGAGAAAACATGATCAATATACACTTGAGGCAGGAAATATGAACACCTATGATTTGAAGATTTTCTTATTCACGAAATTTATTAAGCATACTCTCACAATAAAAATATATTGCAGCATAGCTACTGTAGATATCTACTAATGTGCGTCATTTGAATTGACCAGCTGCAATGCTGCGCAGTAGTTGCCATTTAAAACTCTAATATGGGTGGACATTGAAATATAACCAATTCAGAAGATTTCTACTAAGTATAAATATAAAAGCAACGTAAACACATTATAACTAGTCAACTGTATAATAAGTTGACTCAATAAGTTGTGTGAGCACATCTTGTGACAATAACTGCTGCCATCTTGCGAGACATGCTATCAATCACAGACTTGACTGTGGCCTGAAGCGCAAGGTCATGATGCCAATGTTTAAACACAGTTGGCATCATTTCCTGCTTGGTAGTGATATTATTTTCCTCAATTTTGCGTTTGAGCAAACCCCATATGTTCTCAATAGCGTTTAAATCAGCCGAATTGCTTGGCCACTCAAGTAGATTAACACCATTTTCAGTAAAAAATTTTCTTACAACTCTTGCAGTGTGACAGGGAGCATTGTCTTGCATATATATAAAGTCACTGTCATTGAACCACTCTTGAATTTGAGGTAGAGCGCATGTTTGAACTACTTTTAGGTATTGAGATGCGTTAATCATGCCCTCGCAGACTTTTGTGGGGTGCTGGGATTTCTCATGCAGAGGTGGTGGAATCCAATTGGAAGACATACATGTTGCTTATAAGATCAATGACACTCAAAAGTTGCCTCATCAAAGAAACATACGTTTCGCCAGTGGTCCACAGACTAATCCGCATGATTTCTGCCAAACTGCAACCTTTTAGATTTCATTGCAAATGTTAATTTAGGGACAACACGAAGCTTGACACTTGTACAACAAGGTGTGTACAAGCATCGTCAGACTGTACGAGTGCTAACATTCACAACAGCATCTTGCCATTTCCGGCGCAACTGTGCAGGAGAAGCAATTGGCGACTTTAGATTTCGCAGCAATATACGGTCTCCTTTACCAGTAGCTTTCTTTATTCCATGACATCGTCCAGGTCTCTTTGACTTGATGGTGCCTGTTTTGTTAATATTTGAGACATTGCCAATAGATGTGTTACATTGATTTGCAGTTTCACGGCTTGATTTACCTCGAGACATCAAAATTAGCACTTCAGATTTCTTGATTCCCGGTATGTCACGATTCTATTCCATATTGACAAACAATGATAGAATATTTGAGCAAAGTAAACAAAATTGCAATACACAACCTATATATATATATATATAATATATATCTGATAGTGAATTATCCAATCCATGTGTGTATACAACTACGAGTCTCATGTTTGCATATGTGCATGGGTGTTCATAATTCCATGACCGCCCATATTTCTCTAATAAGCTTTGCTTAGTTTATGTAGTTGTAGTTAGCATTGAACAATGGGTCATCAAGTGTGTGTATCGGTAGTACCCATTGCTCAGTTAAGGATAAGTTTTTATGCTTGTTGAATAGATTTTTATATATATATATATATATATAGTCGGGGACATGGAATAGATTTTTTAATATATATATATATATATATATATATATATAG
>CABFPE010000639.1:317384-342178 GCA_900660155.1 Hofstenia miamia | reverse complement strand
ATATATATATATATATAGTCGGGGACATGGAAATATAAGGGCTTTGGAGACAAAATTTTAAAATATCTACAAGGCGCTGGATACACAAAAATCTATACAGTCGCTAGATACTATGGCGGAAGGCGGATGGATACTGGTCAAAATATTTTCTTTTTTTAAAAATAACCTGAAACTCATTGATAAAAAATTAACCAAATGTCTAATGCAAAATATTAAAAGGCGAGAAATACATTTGAATTTTTTTATTTAAGTAACATTTGTAAGTAAACTTTTGTAAATAAAAATGTGAAGAGAAAAATGAATACCTGGAAGAGGTCCTTATTACTTGAGTTCATATATGGCGAGAGCGTAGCGAGGGTGGCTTCTGCCCGTTCACAGCGTTGGGAGAGTAAGTCCATTTCCGACTGCTGCTCTACACTGGAGCGTTGTAACACGATAATCTACAAATAGAAAGAATAAAAAACATGACTCAGAGAAGACAGCTAATGAAAAAGTATTGTGCAATACTCTTAATATTACGCTAATTTTGCTTTTAACCTCAATGAAATTATGCATTTATTAATGGAAAGGAAAGAGTTTGTAGTGTTCAGACTTTTCCAATAAGCTAACGGCTGGTGAAAAAACCAGCTGCGATTTCCTATACATCATGTAAAATAATTAATTCAATGAATTGTAGACTAAAATTTATATTTTCAACCGAATGGACATAAAATATCACATTTTAAGAACATTTCATATTACAAATATATTGAAAAGACCGGAAATCTGTCAACAATATAATAATATAAATGACATTAATCTTGATAACTGATATTTAGAGAGATTACAGTAGTCTGTCTAAGTGCAACTCTCACATTTGGATGCAATTTGAAGAAATGCACTAAGCAACTGTTATAGTTGCTGCATTTAAGTATATTTCACTAAGCAATCTTACAAATTTACAATAATTTCGGCTATTATAAAGCGCATATCTAAATCAGGCAAGGCTATCGTTCTAGTAACACTACAATTATTTTTAATTATTTATGCATAACAATGATGCGAATATTAACATGGAGAAAATCCTCGATATTTTTAACTGTTTTATTCAAAAAAGGAGCAATATGGTTTTTCTTCTGCTGTCTTGTAATATTTCGATTGCGCAATCTCTGTAGCGTAGAGTGGGGTTACTATGAACGAAAAATAATAAGATTAATTGCGTAATATTTTCATAACAAATGAATCTGTTAGTTTTATGTAAATTTCAATTTACGGATATTTATCGCAATAAATCATTTCATTCTTTCCGCCCAAATGGCAAGTCTATGATAACCATATTGAACGTTAAAAAATATTAATCCACTGCAAGCCTTTGAAATTCATTTCAGAACACATGAAGGGTATAAAGAAATGGTCCTTAATACATTTGTGCAATATGAAATATAAAATTGGAAGAGCCGCGGAAATCAATGACATTGATTTCGACTTCCCTCTTAACTCAGACATAGATTTAAATAAACTTCATAAAATGTCAGTAAAATCCGAGTCAAGAATATGGTTTAAATGTTTTGAGGAGACAAAATCGGTGTAACCGAAAATCAAATCTAGGTTATTCATATTCAAAATCGAAAATACATTTTAAAAAGCAAATGAAATATTTTATAATTATAGAAGACAAAATTTAAGGAAAAGATGATATTTGGAATGAAAAAATTATTAACCGTTCAAAATTTGAAGAATCTATCATTTCGTTAGAAATTTGGTAGTTAAAACATTCAACGAACTTTGTTTGAAATATTGAAGAAATCAAAGTTTTGTTCATTTCTAAAATTTAGCATCCTGGTTTTAAAAGCACTATTCGTTAGTGTCGAGATTAACATCAATTATAAGAAAATCACCCACATTATGATAATGTGTCACAGCTGTATAAGAATTTTAAAATCATGCGTCCTGAACAATTTGTGCAACATATTTAAATAACAAAATATATTTAAATCAAAATGTAGTTTTAATGCGATATTGCCTAAAATATTAAGCAACAATAAGTGAAATTTGAAAGTAAATTTTAATTTTCATAATTGGTGAAACCCTGATTTAAATCAAAACACCCTTTAATCCAGTTGAAATTGAGAGAAAATACCAAACATTAACAAATGTCGTTAAGAAAATGTTGTGTATATAATGATAGTCAAATTCTAAACGGTTTCATTGTTTTGAAGTGGTACATACATCAGCTTTCAACTTGATGTTTTCTTCACTGAGCTCGTCGTTAGTTTTCAAATTGCTGTAGCAATTCAACTGATATCTCAATTTCTTGATTTCATTTTCCTTTTCCCTCAACACTTCTCGTAACTCCAGGTGATTCTAAATGCATGACTTAATTTTCCACCAATATACTTTGTAAACCCAATTGGTAATCGCTGCGTAATAATATAAAAATTTATAAGCCATAAAGGTTTTACACATGTTGAACAACCCTTGAAACCATTTAATTATATTTTGTATAAAATCAAATGTAATACATTACTAAAACAAAACAAGCATTGATTTTATATTAGAGTAATAAATTGTAGTAGCGCAAGTAAAATTAACTGTTAAAATTAAATGCTAAAGTTTTGAATGAACTTAGAGTACAATTAAATGTCATTCAAATGAAAATTAAATCTGACAAACGTGGTGTTTGACAGCAACTTTCAAAAAACAAAACAAACAGCATTCGTTAAAGTTTGAATTGAACAGTACAATATATAAGTTTTGACTCTATAAGATCAAAGAAGACATACATTTCTTTAGAAAGTAATTTGAAATTAATTGCCGAGCAAACTTTAAATTCAATTGAATTGTTCAACCCGTATTAATAAGACTGTTGTAAAAATGTGATATTTATTGAAAATGTAATGAGAAAAGAGAGGCATTATTGATAGACTATAGAATTATGGGAAATGATTAAAAAACAAGTAGATTCCCACGAAGACAGCTGTGATTTTAATCATAAAGCATTAATAACATAAAGCTGTTCAGTCGACCACATGAGAATAGCGCAATCATACGTTTTCACAATGCTATTAAAAATATAAACAACGAGCATAGGGAGCAATTACATCAATAAAATGCGTAAACTAAAAATAACTGTTTAAAAGAAAGTAAAAAATCTTCAAAAACATGTCAAGATAAAACAATTAAACATCCTAATTGCGGTCAAAATTCATGCTTGTTTGATTGGAGAAAAACAATATCTAATCAACCTAATTGGTTAAATTCAATGCAAAAAAGTATAAAATATACAAACCGCACCGCAAATTTGAAATTAAATAAAATCATTTGATGGACTGTACATCGAGGCAATATGCAAAACTGTAAATCTTACAAGATATATGAACATAAAATTGGACTGTGGACCAAGAGTGTGCGCCACGGGTAGCGAACGGGAACGAATCATTATCCATTTTTAAAAGACATGCTAGCAACAAAGGAATTACGCGAGTAGATATGACAAACGATAGAAAGAATTGGATTATTAGCCTGCAAGATTTGAATGGGACATTGTCACCTGTTTTATTCAGTGTATTGAACAAATAATGACTAAATATTATTAATATAAGCGTGGTCGAAAATCTTTATAAATAATAAACCACTGCATATTTTATACACAAAGATTTGTTTTGTATGTATTAACAATACATTAATTCTGAATGCATTAATCTGAGACAGCTGTGTCTACTCCACAAATTCTGCCAAACTAGTGCTAGATAATGCTAATATTTCGAAAAAAGTGTTCAAATATTTCTTATTAGAATTTTCAATGAAAATTAAATATTTTAATAATAAATGTAATATAATCACTAGTGTTTAAGTGAAAAAACTAAAAGCAAACCTCATCTTCTTCGGTATCCTGAAGATTCAAAAGTTCGTCCATGGCTTTTTTAATATCAAGGATTTCTGGACAAACCTCTTTTGGTGATTCAGATAGATTACCATAGTCGTCGTTAGAGTCTATGGACATCGTCACTGAAAAAAATGCTTGAAAATAAAAATGGCTAAATACAAAAAATTCAATAACTTTGTGTACATGGGCGTCAGTACTGTAGAAATCTATAAACAAATATTCTGAATAAGTGCAAAATCATGCTAATTAATGAAACATTTACTGTTGGTATAAATTGCAAATTTGTAGAAACTAAAACATAAACATCATTCCAAAATAGCAAATAAATTTGGGAAAAATGAATGCAGATTTACTACAAGCTACTCAATTTAAAGTTAGCGATTACTTATGTTAAAATTTCTTCACATCTTTGAGTCATCCAGTGTATTTTGAGAAAGCTAAATTATAAATAAAAATGTACTTGTATATGCCCAAACATCTTAAGAGTGCCCTTTAAAACAACACTTTTAACCTATAGAGTTTGGTCTCCAAAATGTGAAATAAAAGAGCTTAAAATTTCAGATTGTATTTTTAGGTTGTAAGTCAGCATCAATCATTTAATTAAACAGCTTAACGCTTATGAATGCCATGGACATTTAATCTGGAAATTGAATTACATGATCATGAGTAATGGAGAAATTTCTATTCAAAAACTCATTAAGATCTTAAATAGTTAATCAGTAAATTTAAGTAGTCTAAGCAAATAATGATAAATAAGCAGAATTTGAATATCACAAAAAGATCTGCAGAACGATCCTTATATTTTCTGAATGAAATTATCAATAAAATTTCCTTTTGAGAAACAAAAAGTATCGAGCAATTTATTGTGCATTTATAGACCAAACCAAAAAATGGATACTTTTAATTTGTCATATTTTGAAAATAAGAATTGAGCAATGTTATCACAACTTTTTAGATTAAAAATTCCAAACTTGTAAGATTTACTGGAATTACAACCAATATATTGAATGTTTTCAACCAGGAGATTCAATAGTGCTATGGTTATCTCAAAAACCAAATTGATAATAGGAGATAACCATGTTTTTCAAAAATACTAGACAGTTCCGAACGTAATTTCCTCAATTATTTTACTTAAAGCAGGGATATGATATGGATATCAAACTATTGATAACTACAATTTACTTTGAAAACTGGAATAATAAATTGTAAGGAAATGGAATCTGATCATTTCAATTAAAAGGTGGTATTTGCTATTCCATTTAAACTAGAAATTGTGAACTAGAACATGAAACAAGATTATGTCATTGATTTTGTAAACTGTTTTGAACTCTCACAGAATATAAAAAAAGTTAAAATTTGAGCCGCCGAATTGATTTGCTGACAAAATTACAATCACATTTAAGAAAAATTGCTTGAAAAAGTTATACTAGTTAATATAGTCTATTCTTTGAAAAACTCTTTATTCCTATTAAAGATGAACAACTTGGAAAATAACATTTAAACTATATCAGATCTATAGCAATAAAATTGAAGACAAATTTACAGTGATCTGCTTCTCTTAACACAATTCTCCATTTATTGAAAATTTGAATCAACTAATTAATTATTGAAGTATACTATTATGCAAAGAATTAAATATACTTTAATTTTTCACGTGTTTCTAATAATACGTGAGGAGTGCAACGTTAAATTTCTACATTAATGAAATAAGTATTTCAAATGAAGCAAATTTGAAACTACTAACGTTATTTTGATATAAATAAATAGCCACAAAAGCAAACTTGTACATGGAATATCTAAAAACCTAATTCCACATATATAATTGACAAACTATAAAATGATTTGGATCCATTTGTTCAGATAAATATTCTGTGGTTTACAAACTACGTAAATTTAAAGAAAAGCATTGAATAATATAGCATTTATATTAATAAATGTTAAAACATAAAATTAAGTGATATTTTACTGATTCAATTTAAACGCGAATAAATTTCTCTACGTCAACCAAGTTAATAATCAGTGTATTGCAAAAAAATAAACGAATTAAACACCATAACGATATTATTCACTTGTCCTATTGTATGCATACATGGAAAGAAATTATTACCGTTAAGCACACGAATGTTTGATGCAGTTTAAAAAAACACCGTGACTAAATTGCAAAGCCGCATTCACCAATAGAAAAAAATTTATCTCAAAATTGACACCAGCATTCATTTTTGGGTGGTACGCTAAATCGCCAACGCCAATCTATCTCGCTAAAAGCCAATTACTGTTGTCGAAGGGACACGAATTTTCTTCATAGTATTATGTAATAGCCTTATACAGAATTTGTTTGATATTGTTCCAAAGGGACAAATGTTTTTAATAATTCAGGNTATATATATATATTTATTCCTAGATCGATAACTATAATCTAAAAGGACTTTCAGTAAACATAAAGGTTAAATTTTAAGAAAACCGTGATAACATATTTTGTGGATATCTGACAATTAATTATTACTGTCCTTTTGCCAACAGTTATTGGCTTTTAGTGAGATAGATTGGCGATTGAGTGTACAACCCTTCCTTTTTCAAGAGTTATTGTCAGTTTTCAGATGAATGTATCAATGTTTATTTTTCCAAAATTTTGAAATAATTGCAAAACGCAAAAAGTCTTAATCATTTAAAAAAAAAATTTAAGCGTTTTTGCAAAGCTGCTTCTAAAAGCCAATTACTGTTGTCGAAGGGACACGAATTTTCTTCATAGTATTATGTAATAGCCTTATACAGAATTTGTTTGATATTGTTCCAAAGGGACAAATGTTTTTAATAATTCAGGCAATCATCCATATGTTAGAAACAATATAGTGGTTATAAAAATTCAAAATATTCTATTAATATTATTATTTCATATATATATATATATATATATATATATATATATATTCCTAGATCGATAACTATAATCTAAAAGGACTTTCAGTAAACATAAAGGTTAAATTTTAAGAAAACCGTGATAACATATTTTGTGGATATCTGACAATTAATTATTACTGTCCTTTTGCCAACAGTTATTGGCTTTTAGTGAGATAGATTGGCGATTGAGTGTATAACCCTTCCTTTTTCAAGAGTTATTGTCAGTTTTCAGATGAATTTATCAATGTTTATTTTTCCAAAATTTTGAAATAATTGCAAAACGCAAAAAGTCTTAATCATTTAAAAAAAAATTTAAGCGTTTTTTGCAAAGCTGCTTAACTTTTTTAAAAATAAATCAACCTTTAAAAATATTTACAAATTTTGCAGAAATTGTCTGTCTTTTTATTGTCAAATGATGTTGTAATTAATAAATTTCTGTGAAAAGAAGGCAATGACATTAACTGACGTCAGTGGTGGCTAACATATTTGAATGGATAGTATGGCGTGAGATTATAGACTTTTTTCTTGGCAACAACTGGTTCTAAACAAACCAACATGGCGTACAACCTGGTAGGTCTACTGTATTCATTCTCCTAAATTGTGTAAATGAGTGGATGATGGCTGTTGATCAAGGCACTCAGGTTTCAGTAACATATGTTGGCTTTCTTAAAGCTTTCAATAACATTCCCCATGAGAAGCTTCTTTATAAACTTGAAAATGCAGGTGTTCTTGGCAGAATGATACAGTGGTTCCTTGATTTTCTAGTTGGGTGCTCTCAGAGAGTTGTTGTCAAGGGGCATGAAGCTGCATGGGTGAAATTGACCAGCAGCATACCTCAAGGTAACATCTCAGGAGCTAAATGTTTCATTAATTTCATAAATGACCTGCTTGGAGTACTGGGACCAACTGGAGTTGCCAGGTTTGTAGATGCTATAAAGTTGTATGTTAAGACATCTGAAGATGGAGGTGCTACATGTCTTCAGCAAAATTAAACTGCATATTATGCTGGACATACCACTCAGGAATGAAAGTGAAACCTGAAAAGTGCATCATACTTAACATCAACAAGAAGATAGAAAGAAAGTTTCAATACCTTCTGGAAACCCAATGTATTAAGGACAAGGAGGTGATAGTGCCCTTATATAAAGCAATTGTTTGTCCTGTCATGAAGTATGCCACAACTGTCTGTTCATCTCAATATGTTACACTCAAAAACAAGTTGGAAGCTGCAAAGAAGCATTGTTAAGATAGGGTCAATGGCAATGCCAGGTAATCCAATTGGAAGCATGTAGATAAACAATCCACCTGGACACAACCTACAAGATGCTCAACAATCAGATGTGCATCAACAAGGAAGAATACCTTGAAATGGTGCAATCAAATGCATTGCATGGCAATTTGAAGAATCTGTATAAGAAATGGTGCCAGATAAATATTAGAGTGTATTTTCCCAGTACCCATGTGGTAGACAAATAGAATGTGTTGCCAGATAATGTTGTCACTTCAACATCCTTTAACATGTTCAAATTTGGATTGAGGAGTGCCTGTGAATAGGGCATCCAGACCTGTAAAGGTCAGTTTAAAGGTCAGTTAGTTTTTTGAAAGTTTAATGGTTGCTTTATGTTTAAATAGTTTAAACTAAATTAAGCATCTTTAACAAAGAATATTTAAATTTAAATTTTACTAAAAATCCCCATTGAATGGTCATCCCAAAATAAGCACTTTCCAAAAATGACCTTGGATTAGTAGTGTGGTGCACTTTCAAGCATGACAATGAACTGCACATTGGCAGTAAATCATTCCTGAAGTTGGTGAATGCCACTGTATGACAGAATCTAATAGTATTGAGTGAGGATCATTATTCCCTCAAGTTGTTCTTTTAAAGAAATTCCTTAAATTCATATCATACCATTAGTGCCACCACAATTTTTTTGAAAATATTCAATTTTTTCTTTTGTTTATATTGTCATCTTCATAGGACTTATGTGTCCCAACAGACATTTATAGTCTCAAGAGACTTGAAAAGGCTAAATGATAGTGAAAAATGATGTATGAGTAATGTTGCCCAGTGTTAATTCAACATATATGGCAACTTTGATTTTACTAATAGATTCACCAAGCACTCAGCTGCTATTACTGTATCACTACACACTATGGATATATTTGTATATGTTTGTATAAGTGTATATTAGAATGTACTGGAAATATGTATTTGAATAGCTTGCTATTAGGGATGTGCCAGAATCTGATATCATTATCTGGTATTCTGTAAAATCAGCAATTACACAACCAGCTCCAGATATCTTGAAATTTGGTAAAATATAAATTGTTTACTGGATTTTACTAAATAACATATTCTGAAAAAAATGGAATTTTCATGAAATGGAAGTGTAACATAATCCAAACATGTGTGGTCAAGTTAAGAGAAATGGAGGAAAGAACTAAGACTAAACTTTGAAATAAATATTAATTTTACAACACATGATTATGATTAGTTAGTTCATTTGTAAAATGATAATGCAGTATTTTTCATATTAATTAATTTGGCAATGTATTTGAAAAATGGTTAATGACCAAATTTGCAAATGCTAATTAATGCTGACGTGCATAATTGGCAGACAAAGGAAAATCAGAGAATTGAAAATTGTCAACAACTTAGATTAACAGGTACTAGCCAAATATTTAAATGTTTATTATTTGCAAGTATAAAAGAAGTGTGATTTATTATTTTGGTGATGATGTTAATTCATTGGATTTAGTTTGCTTTTCTTTGTCAGGTTATTTTATTAATTGTCATGGAAAGCTAAACATTTGAGCACTAGGGTATTCAAGACAGTGGTCCACAACTACATTTAATGGGAGCTTTATAATGGCTTTGCACCAACATTTGTTTGGCATTCAAATGGCTGTTGGCTGGTAGCCAGTGCTTACCTGATGTGCTCTTAAGTTAGATGTAAAGATAGGGGTTTTTATTATTATTAGCTTTCCTATCTTTCATTGTTTGTATTATTACATTATGTTCTTTCAGTTAGCCCTCATAGGACTTGTTTGTATTATCTTGTATTGATTTCATTATGTGTAATTACAAGCAGACCTAAGAACCAACAACTTTCCCTTTTTGTTATGGTTGCATTGGTTGTTCACATGTACCTTAGGTTAACATGTATTTATTTATATGTAAGGATATTACATGTAAGGAAGCATAACAAGCTGATGCATCCCAGTTGCAAATTCCACTTATATTACAACTTCATTGATAACAAGAACAATCAATGTACTAAATTAATAAGTTATTGTACACTGTCACTATCATATATCAATTCACAATAATGCTTTTAACTCTGTCAAAAAGAAACACAATTGTTAATTGATGCTCTAAAAGTAATATAACACTTGAAATCTCTCAGCATTAAAAAGAATTTCCCTAGTATTTTTCCTGGAATTTTAATGGAAGTTATGTCTTTGGAATAGACTTTGTTATTTGAAAGCAATTGATAGTTAACGTTTTTCCTGAAAATAGGTGATGCCAATAACAATTTCAGGGTGGTTTATTTAAGTTAGAGAAAATAATCTGTGCTTAAAAATAAAAGATTAATTGTCTGATTTATTCTAACACTAAGGATAGGTTCATACAAACACAAATAAATCTATTTAACTAAGATAACTCAAAGGATTAGAAACCAAATGGAAGTTCTTAATTTAACCAACTTAAATCCAATATCAAAACGTTTTACCTGGGGTTGATTCAATCTATCTGAAGGGAACAAACAACTGAAGATCAGGACGAAGTCTTTATTGCAGAAACACAAGACTGAAAACAAACAACATGGAGTGCTTGATTGCCAAATCTTGCTACAATTTCTCTCTGTCTGTGAGAGAGAGCATTACACAAAATTATGATGTGTCAACTTCTGACTATATAGCTTCGAGAACTTGACAGGACTTCTTTTGTCTAATTTATTTTATTTTGTTTTGTTCTTTTATAAGCTCTGTGATGACATCATCATGCGATTGGATATTTATTAAACTCTCGAGTTTGCTCCCCTAAAATAGATTACATTTGCATAGGCAGAACATTTTAATGTTGCTCCAAACACTTGCTTTTTCTTTCTTAAGTAGAAACTTGTTATGCCTCTCTTCTTCTTTGAAAATTTCTTGATCTTTAAGTGAAAACGCCAACAAGCTTTCTTTTTCCTTTGAAAATGGCTTGATCTTAACTTAAAAGAAACCTTTAAGCGACTCTTTTACATGAAATGAGCACTTAAAAACAGGATAAACTCTTTTTAGTTGTGGTACTCAAAATTTCAATGAGGCAACTTTCCATTAAAATGTCTAATTTTTCAAATTTAGAATTATCAATTTTTCCTCAGAAATAAATTTAAAAATAAATTTAAAATTTAAAATTTCCCATTCAGTTTTGAAGTTACAAAATTTTGTTTTAAAATTCCATTTTCATCACAATATTGCTTAATACATAATAGAAGTCATTACCAATCTCTTTGAGTGAAATTGATTAAAATAATACAATTCAATATATGTAAATGTTAATAATGTCGCGCAATATATTTATAAGTTTTAAAGGCAATACTAATTGAATCTTGTTCAGATTTCTTAGCTGTTTTCAAAATTTAAAGGAATAACTCTAAACATATTTTACAAGATCAAAATCAGATTTTTTACTCCTTTTTTCTGTGTAATTTTGAATTTTTATTGAAAAGATTTCGAATTTTTATTATATTTCTTCAAATGACACATTTCAGAACCCAATTGCTCTTTGAGTATTGATGCTATTGATAAACTGTATATATCAAAATGTTCGCAGCAAATAGTTCCAAGTGAAACTATTGTTCATTTTCTCGATATATTAAGTGTGGTACCATTATATTGGCCAATAGAAATGGTCAAAATTAACACTTTTGCTACTTTCAATTATTAAAATTTAAAAGCATGCTCTACATAATCTGTGTATTTGAAAAGCAATGCCTTTCATTTCTTACATTAAAAAAATGTAGGATTGACGTTTTGTTTATTAAAATATTAATATATTCAAGTAATTTAAATAATTATCATTACAGTACATATATTGTAAATTTTTTAAAAATCATAAGATTGTGATATCCTTTATTACTGATGTTCATTTAAGAGGAGGGGTCCAACATGATTAATTGCCAACATGATTAATCAAGATTAATTGGATGTATTAATCTATCATGCTGGTCAAGTTGATTAGATTAATCATAAACAGCATGCTCGATTAATCTAGATTATTCCAATTAAGTTAAATGCTTAAGCATTAAGTTACATGTTGTCATTTTCAGGTTGATCTTATCTATGGCCACTATTCTTGTGTCATATGTTTTACAAAAGAACTAAACCTTAGCACTGGACATAGAAGAAGAGTGTGATGATTAGGCATTTAACATACTGAGTGTAACATAATCCAATCATGTGTGGTCAAGTTGAGAAAAATAGAGGAAAGAACTAAGACTGAACTTTGAAATAAATATTAATTGTACAACACATGAATATGATTAGTTAATTGTTTGTAAAATGATAATGCAGTATTTTTCATATTAATTAATTTGGCAATATATTTGACAAATGGTGAAAGGCCGAAGTCGCAAATGCTAATTAATGCTGACGTGCATAATCAGCAGATGAAGGATAATCAGGGAATTGGAAATTGTCAACAACTTAGATTAACAGGTACTAGCCAAATATTTGAATTTATTATTTTGGTGATGATGTTAATTCATTGGATTTACTTTACTTTTCTTTGTCAGGTTATTTTATCAATTGTCATGGAAAGCTAAACATTTGAGCACGACTTCATTTAATGGGAGCTTAGTAACGGCTTTGCACCAACATTAATTTGTTCGCCATTCAAATGGCTGTGCAGCTGGTAGCTGGTGCTTACCCGATGTGCTCTTAAGTTAGGTGTAAGGATAGGGGTTTTTATTTGTATTAGCTTTCCTATCTTTCATTGTTTGTATTATTACATTATGTTCTTTCAGTTAGCCCTCATAGGAAATTACAGAACTTGTTTGTATTATCTTGTATTGATTTCATTATGTGTAATTACAAGCAGACCTAAGAACCAACGACTTTCCCTTTTTGTTATGGCCGCATTGGTTGTTCACATGTACCTTAGGTTAACATGTATTTATTTATATGTAAGGATATTACATGTAAGGAAGCATAACAAGCTGATGTATCCCGGTTGCGAATTACAACTTCGTTGATAACAAGAACAATCAATGCACTAAATTAATAAATTATTGTACACTGTCACTATCATATTCATGCACACTATTTCACTGCACTGGGTCACTGGCATTGTGGTTGGTGTTTCTTTCAATGTTCAAATGTCAGCTGGAATTAATTGTTATATTGTAATTCTTCGATTCCTCTCTGTGCTTTTGCTTCAGGTCAGGTAGTTTACCCTGTACATTGTACCATCTATCTCTTGTCTTGTATCTAAAGTACAGTTGTTAGTTTTCTTACCAATATAGTTGATCAGATATTAATGTAATTAATACACAACTCAAAGTTAGAACAAAAGAAGAGAGATGGAAAGTTGGAGTCTGTCACCTACCATACTAGTCAAGGAGGGAAAAATGTCGTAGCAGCTCCTAAATTAAGTTAAGCTTTATTAGAGGGAAGGTTGGCAAGATTCTACATTAGGAAGCGTCAGATGTCGCCTAATTCTATATATAAGAACTCTCGATTTTATCACGCTAACTTCTAATCAGGTTGAGAGACTGTTCAGCAAGCTGGTTATGCTCTATCTGGTTACCAAAATCGTTTATTACCCCTCAACTTAGACATTCAAATATTTCTTTACCCTAACAAGCACATGTGGAGTAAAATGACTTCAGGAAATAATCTCAAATAACAATAATAGTTGATATTTTCTATTTTGGACATCTTTCAATTGATATATTTTATTTTGAATATTTTTAATCAGAAGTAGATTAATCAATGGTTAATCACGATTATTAATCACCTAGCAGCAGCGATTAATCTATCACTAAAATTTTTTTCATATGATTATTTGCAATTAAAATCTAATGATCCCTGTCTAAGAGTGATAAAAATATCAAACTGTTAAGGTAGACTAAAATTCAAATAATTTAAAAAATATATTTTAGCTTATCAATTTTCGCCCCTCAATGTTGCGTTGCTTCTGGCATCTCTGCATTTTAACATATAATCCGGTTTTCATCTTGTGTGTTACTTGAAAGTGTGAATATAATGCATCTCAGTGCAAAGGAATTGTTTAAACATTGAGAAAAACGAGTGCATTTAATTTCAAATAATTTTATGTTAATATTAAATTTGCACTACATTTCTTGACAGTTAGAGAGCTTATAAACGCTTAAATAAATTTCGTCTAATGTGTATATGCATTACTCACGTGAAACACATTAAAGCGCACAATTAGGCAGTCTTTGTTACGTTTGGTTTAGCTTAGTAGGTAGATTCAAAGACTTTTGCTCTGTTCTTAGAAATCCCAACTTCTAATTACTTAATATAGTAAATTCAGTAATTTTAATACCTAGTACTTAGTTTGTAGAATAATTTTACAATGCATATTTGAATTATTTGCGGGAAGTAAATTAAGGTACATTCACTAATTGGTATTGTGATGATTTGCATCAATCTCTTGCTATTATATTATCTTATCATTAACATACATCTTCTTTGTATTAAACGAGGAAGCTATCAAATACACATAGAGGAGCATTTCAGTAAAGTTTCAAATAAAGGAATTCAGTATTTTGTTAATGCCGAATGTAATAACTTTGAATCAAAAGTGGGAAATCATCTATTCTTCAAGTATCTTGATTTTGAAAAATGTACAAATATTAGTTGGAAAAATATTGGAAATAATAGACAAGATGTATCCTTCACAGTGAGTTTTTTGTCAACAGATTTTGAAAAAATATTTCCGTCTGCATCAACACTGAAACTTGTTTTAAAATCATTGCTTACTAAGAACACTATCACATCATTCAAAGGATACTCTCATCGAATTTGTCGTTATATTGTTGGTGCCAACTTAATAAATCCAGGCAGCAAAAATGCATCCCTTCTCAAAATAGGAAACATTTGTAAGGAAGTAGCTAATGCATTAGTCGGATATTATGATTTTCTAGAAGTAGATAGCTGTAATAAAATTAGCGCGGAAAAGGAATCCAACGGTGATTATGAAATAGGATTTCATATGCTCCTTACAAATATTTTCGATCAAGAAGAGTTCCCATACATAACTGATGTTAAATCATTTCTGGAAGACTATCCGGATCTTAGGTATGTAGATGTGGGCACTGAAAAGTGCAATTAAATTGCAATAACATATTTGTTAATTTCATTTGTGCTTGTATAGTTAGAGGCTCATTTGAACAAGTAAATCTACATGTTCTAATAAAATATGTAGAATCTTAAATAATTCCAACAATAGATTTCTTCACACTATATTATAGAGGTCTGTATACAAAACTATTTCTAAGAATACACTCTTTAATGTATGGTTATAGGAAAATTTGAACCAAAAGGTTTGTAATAATTCTTTAACAAAGTACAAATTGACTTCTGGTGTTAACTAAAGTCATTGAGTAATTGGGAAAACGATTGCAAAGTCAGGCAACATAGGTACATAATAAGTAACACAGACATCTAGATAAATTATGAAAATCGGGTTGACTGAACTGACTTATTTATTGGGTTATCTGCAAGGCTCCCAACAGCACTACTGTTAACAGCTGCATGATGTTACGGCAAATAGCAATCAAGTCCTGTTTTAAACAGCAAATAAAATTCTAGCATATTGGCATATTATCTGTGCTGTTCACACTTTATCAATGACTTTCAATCTTTTCAACAGCGCCTCAAAAATGGTCAGCTTTCTGATCAGTGTTGACATCATTGATAAAGATGATTTTAGCCCCAAGTGCATCAGCAAACCCCATTGATAGAGGGTGCTTTAGCATATCAATTATATTTTGTGTTTGGAGACTAATGAATATTCATTTATTATCGTGAATCATTTCACAATTGTGTTATGCTGCATGCATTTATAACTTTTAACTTCTCACTCTTTATCAACTTCTAAAATGGATGATCAATCTTTTCATTTGGTAAATTTTTCAAAGCATTTACAAAGCACCAGGTATTATAGCATTAGATGGTTTGCATAGTAATGCAATCAGATGACTTGCTGCCATTTTACTGCTGCTTTTATTCATGCTTACCCATGGAAGTGAAATCAACTTAAACTTTAAAGTTCTTGGAAATTCCATAGATAAGGCTTGAAAGCAAATTATAAGTTATGTTAAGAATTCAAAAACATTTATGTTTGTTCATCAAGGTATACATATGGAAAAATGTCATGCAAATTAAAAAGTTTTACTGGATATTTCAATAAAAAATTTATTTGTTTGATATATTGAGAACCGATTTTTCCTTTACTTTGCAGGTAAAATCAATCTTTGCTACTTAAATAAAATGATACAACTTATTTGTAATACTGATATACTTTAAAATGCTACCTACATTTGTTAATAATTTAGGAAGCACTTTAAATGTGTTTTTAACTGGAATTTGCAAGAAATTGCAAAACCCTTAAAGTTTAAGTTGGTGTCACCTCCATGGGATATACTTGTTTTTTTGTGTGATGTTTTGAAGATATGGTATCAATTTTAAAATTCGTCTTGAAGTTCCTGTTTAGTTCTTATAGTTTCTTTAAAGTATATTCCTTTTCCTTTAACTCTGTTTAAAATCAATGCCATTGTCTTTTATACAGTGCAGCATTTGCAAGAGGAGGCATGGTGGAATGGCCTCTCCTCAGGTTTTTAAACTGATTTTGATTAGCTAAATCAAAACATGTTCAGCAAACAAATTTAAATATTAGGACATATTTTCACATTATCAAAATAGCAAAAAAGCCAGTATACGCTTTTGCATCTAACCATTCCATGTTGGAGCCTTTCAACGAATTTTTTGTTTGTATTATCCAAAGATTAAGTAAGAAAATATCGAAGCTGTTAAAAGTTTCGAGAAAAATTGATAGCTGAAAATCGTAACATTATGATTATATTACATGCATATTTTTAAGGTTAAGTTCATTATGTAAGACAAGCATATTATGATTGTTGTAAGAGATGGGTTTGTATTAGTTATCCCTATAATTGTTATTAAGCAGCTACATATTGATATTGATTAAAAAATTGTGACCACAAAACCTGGTTTTATTGTTAGGGAGCGTGGCTGGCTCAAAGTATTTAAGGCCTTTGCTAAAATATGCATAAATTTACTTTGTAAGAATTCTGATCTTAGCTGTATGAACCAAAGTCTTATTTTCATTAGCTTAGCTGCAAACTGGAATAACTGTTTTAAGTTAATTTCAAGACACAAGAATTTATATGCTTTAATTGAATTTTTAATCCTATTGTTGCAGTAAAAATATAAAAATGTATATAATAAATTTAAATGGTACAACACTGCTTTGGACTCTTACGTTTAACAATGTGCTTAATATGCAATAGCCAACAGAACATTATGGTGGTCTGGCCTTAAGTAGGATACGCACTAGGATATGTCCCTATTTCAAGTAACCAGAAGATCTAGTAATTGCCGAGGAGCCCTGAAGAAAGAAACTTCTGGGATCTAAAATCACAATTAGAAGTAGTTTTCTTCCACTTGACACTTAGGAATTAACCGTCTGCATAGGAAACTTTCTTACTTCGATTGAGCCTTCGGACACATTAGTGTTCTAGCTAGCATTATAAGAGCTGTATAGGTAAATGTAAAAATTGCTCAAGAATTTATTGATTTGTCCAAGAATTGCCATTACAGAAGGCTGAAATTGATAAACTTTCCATTTTTGAGAATGAAAAGAAATGCATCATTTATCTTGAACAGTCTAAGGTTTTGTTCTCATTCGAGTTGAATCAATTCGCCCGCTTCAAAAAAATTCATTATCCTAAAAATTTTTGCACGTGATGTTGTAATTCAATTAAATTCAAGAGTGATCTTGTGAGCTTTCCGCAATGACATTGACTAAAAATTTCACATGACTAACCTCATTACTACCTTGGCTACAAAAGCAGGACATTATTCAATTGGAGTTATTTGCTTTACCTATCATTGCTTGGCATCAGGGTGGGAAACGGGTCACTTTTTGGACGAGTCAACCAACCCGTCTAACAATGCTCCGACATCCGAACCAATCAAATAAAAATTACTAGTATATTACGCACAAAATATTTTAACTTAAAATCATCAATAATAGAATTTTATTTGCACATGCCTATCTTCTCTTAACAGAATTGCAAACTGGGTCGCCGGGTCAGGGTTTTTAAAATCGGATCACGGATCAATAGTTCAAAAAAAACACTTTAAAACCGAGTCATTGTATGATCCAATATTTGTATTCAAGTTATTAATTTCCAAGAATCCTGTTTTAAATTCAATATATTGACAATTTCATAAATGATAACATTGTTGAATTACAATCTTTATGTAGTAACATGACATCTCAGATATTGCATCCTGATAAAGCAATTGCCTTTCCCACAACAACCATTAAATCGTCACTTCAAACAGATATTGTAGAACAAAGTTCTCCTCCCTATCACACTGTCGTTCAATAATTTCTAGATAACACCCAACTGGTTTTACTCAACATTGATAATGAGATTCCCAGAATGAGAAACAAAAGTAGCAGAGTTGTCAATACTGTCAATAATCGCAAAATATTTCTGTTATCCACCACAATCTGAGAAAAGCTTTTCTGCTGCATGGAAAATTACTCGAAAATAGAGCCAGAGCCAATACAGACACTTTGGAATCCTAAACTATTGCTTGAATTACTACTAAACAAAAATGAGTTGAAATCCAGTTTCAATATTATGTTTGATAATTGTTTTTTTCATAAGTTTTTATCAACCAGCTTACTAACGTTTTTATTGGTTCACAGGTTCAATCGGGTCGTCGAGTCATTGGTTTATAAAGCAATTCTCACAAAAACTAAAACTCAATTCACTTTTAAAATACAAATGGTAATGTGTTCACCCCGCAATAAAAGAAAGAGAAATATATTATCAAAAATTACAGCACGTTATTTAAACAAATCAATAACATAAAAATCAAACAAAGAATACATAAATACAAGTGAGTTTCAAAAAATGCGCTTGTTGAAATCAATATCAAGAAGAGGCTTTGTTTTCTAAAGAAATATATGAGGCAACGTCCAATTCATCAGCTAATTCTACAATCTTGAACTTGATTTAGAATCGCAGCATCTTCAGCACTAGAAATGAATGTGATTGCCTATCAATTAGTTCAATAACAACCTTTGTAGATAGGAGTTTGTATCTTTTGGCATATAATAATTAAATATAATGATCAATCTTTCAAAAATCAATTCCAATGCCGAGCAAATTTGCTGTAATAGAAATTCTCTTTTGGAAATCCAAACAGAATGTCAATTATTCCTCTTATTTCATTCCCCAGTACATGCTCTAGCAGGGAAATTCTGATTAAATATATATTCAGTCAGGATTACGTATCTTGGAACAGAATTAAAATAAATTCATTACAAATAAGAACTGTCATTGTCACTTGAGGTAGTGGCTGGTTCCAGTTAAGTGGTGATCAAATTCAAGCCATGAATGCACAGGATCATGCTTTGTAAAAAGTAGAAGCCAAGTTAGCATCTTATTTATTTGTACATTATGGAATATTCGGTATGCCTTTATAAGAGATTAAAACTACAAAGATGTTTTAGAAACTGTTCAGTGAACGGCGATGCTCCATCAGGTGCACTGAACACCAATAGTGTGAATGAAACATGTTCAGTTTCTGGCACTCTCTGTTAGTACTGCTTTGTTTTCTCAGCTTTATGGGATCTAAAATTTTCTGCTGCAGTTCTTCAAGCATTGGTGACTGCACAAGTATTGAATATTTTTACATCAAACAATGTGCAATGGTCATTGCTCCGGAATCCAATGGCAGAGATGCCTAGCCTAGCTCTATCAGATATGTTAGAAGAAGATGGCAGGAAATCCGTTGTTATTTGTGTGAGATGCAGTTCTTTTTTAATATCGATACTAACTTCAGATAAAGTTTCAGATAGTATGTCATCCAACAAACCACCAACAGTGGGGTGAGAGAGTGCATGTGTAAAGGAGAATATGAGGCTTTAGTGGTTAAGTTTTAACATTCTTCAACTTTGGATTTCAGTTGTTCTGCACAATAAAGGTCAGTACCTAGGAAGTTGCTTAGATATCTCACTCCATCTGTTTAAAAAACTACGCCTTCTCAGAAAAAGTATTCATTAACTTTGTCAAGATGTTCAGGTTTAAAAAGAAGTATGGTTTTTGAGAACTTGGGGATGAAACCAAGTTTTGGTTCATGTTTCTTAAGCATCTTCCACCATGATAGGACATCCCGGATCTCTACCTCCCCCTCCCCACCATCATCAACATAGAGTATGTGTCGCACTAATGGGTTTGTGTTGTCATAAACATCAGTGGCATTGTCGCAATGCTGTGCATGGCGATTACTGCAAGATTACCTTGAGTAGTACCTTCTTTTGAGAAAATCACTTTGTCTCCAATAGAAAGTCTGGCTCAGCTACAATAACCATTTTATAGATTCACAGCTTTAACTTTCATTGACCAGCTGCTTCAATACTAGCTGAGTGACCTGCAGCTGTCTGCAGTGGACCACAAGATTATATGATGTCGTACTTTAGAGATTGGCTTACTGCATTTGTAGTTATCCGTCAAAATATTTAACCAATACTAATAGGTTGTATGCCAGGATTCTTGTTAAGTGCAATCATGCAACTTGCAGTATAGGAGTAGGGAGGATCGAGAATTGGCTTTTCAGAATTTCTGCCCGGCCTGCTAGGAAAACTGGACTTGGGTATTACAAATACTGACTATAACCACTAAAAACATTTAGGAGATTTTCCAAAATAGCGCCCAAAATCCTTATTTTTTGCCATAGTGGCTATATGGTTTATATTTAGGCATATAAATGTATTGTAAGCAGATATATACATGGTGCCAATTAGTCTAAATTCGTTGTTAAAATTTGCCTAAAGGCATTCTGAAGGCCAAAATTACCGTTTTGACAGATTTTCCTCAAAATTTTGGCTGATTTTAGAAGATTTTTGACAAAAAACAATGAATTTTATAAGTCAAGATAGACTAAAGTACAAATTAGACTATAATTTACATAGATTCACTTAGAAAAACTACTTAGAACAAGCCATACATACGCAAAGTCAATTTTTTTTCTTGCTATAAAATTTTGGCATAAGTTGTCTGAGATTAATATGAAGATTGACATGAGCTGGTATAAAATTGTCTCTCAATTCAAATGCATTCATGGTTTTGCTAGTTCCTGTCACTAGCTTCACACATTGTTCAACAGCTTGTGTGTTGCACAGATATTCCAGAATTTTAGGAATATGTTTTTTAATTCATTCAACTCTTTGTCTGTACATGCCATTGCAATTGGTGGCTCTGTTATTTGTGCATTACCCCAGTCAATTAACTCATAATAGTCCTTAGCCTTAAAATGAATTTCAGGAATCAGGAATTCCTGAATCAGGCCCTCACATTTATCTTTGCACACAGTCATAATTCTATTGACTGCTGCTTTATTCAGAGTTTCATCACTCAAATCACATAGCATTGCAAGTAAAATGTTTTTGGATGTGTGAAGTATGTGTTTCCATGAATATGCGATTTTACAATATCTTGGACTGTTTTGGATAATAATTTGAAAAGTATCATGGCTTAAAGTATATGCTCAGGTACATGCCAAATTGCATTTCTGGCTTTTATTTGCAAACCAGAGAGGTGCATAATTTGTGATAATGAAATAGGTGATAATATACAAATTTTTGTCTGGTTTTCTTCACTAACATAAAGTTTGCAAAAATCTATTTGGCAATGTCAACCAACAGCAGTATTCTATAGGTCCGGGTTTCAAACTAGCCAAATCATCTGAGACATGGCCAGACCTTATAGCATTTACGATCTTACACAAGTAAAATTGATTACTTTGGGCATTTTTAAAATTCCATTAATGTTATGAATTTTCTTGAATTTTGCAACTTTAGGAATTGAGTAAACTTAGAAATTTGACCAATTGGTCCAGCAAAGGAATTTAGTCATGTAGTTAGGCAATCAAGTGAAGTGAACAAGTGATGCAATAGAAGCTCATTTGTATGCAGTAAACATATGCTCCATTCTAAGGGCATTTGCAAATGATTTTCAATCCAAGATATGACATAATTTATGTGTCCAGTGCTCACATTAGTGCTACCAGCACCAATACATTGTAATGTCAAATGCAGATCATTTTCAGTAATACGAGATATAATATGTTTGGCAATTTCAAGCACTTTTCCGGACGCAACATGGGTGAAATATTCTCCCCCAGCTCAAACACAACAGAAAAATGTTGCTCTTGCTCTGATTTGAAATGAATTTTTTCATTTATCTTCTCTTGCATTAATGTTTCATCCTTTCTGCCATCAAAAAATAAACCACTTATATCCTGTTCCAGCCATTCTAATTCTCTTTCCTTCTTTAAATTTGACCAAATATTTTCCTTTCCCCGTCAAATATTATTTCTTTTAATGACCATTGTTTTGTCATCATTCATAATTAAACTGAAATCCAGATGATATCAGAGCTGTGACCCAATCAGACACTCCAAATCTATCTGCTACAAGAGCAACATTAGGCAAATTAAATATACTTGACACTATAAAGTCAATTCTATAATTGGGGTATTTAAAGTCAAGATCCAAATGCTGTAGTTTAAATTCATCTGCTGATTTGTCACTAGATCTAGAAGGGACAACAATGTTGCTTGCTGTTTGGCAATTAGCAGATGAACTCATAGGCTCTAGATCAATCTTTTGTCTCAAGCATTGTNTAGCCAAATCATCTGAGACATGGCCAGACCTTATAGCATTTACGATCTTACACAAGTAAAATTGATCACTTTGGGCATTTTTAAAATTCCATTAATGTTATGAATTTTCTTGAATTTTGCAACTTTAGGAATTGAGTAAACTTAGAAATTTGACCAATTGGTCCAGCAAAGGAATTTAGTCATGTAGTTAGGCAATCAAGTGAAGTGAACAAGTGATGCAATAGAAGCTCATTTGTATGCAGTAAACATATGCTCCATTCTAAGGGCATTTGCAAATGATTTTCAATCCAAGATATGACATAATTTATGTGTCCAGTGCTCACATTAGTGCTACCAGCACCAATACATTGTAATGTCAAATGCAGATCATTTTCAGTAATACGAGATATAATATGTTTGGCAATTTCAAGCACTTTTCCGGACGCAACATGGGTGAAATATTCTCCCCCAGCTCAAACACAACAGAAAAATGTTGCTCTTGCTCTGATTTGAAATGAATTTTTTCATTTATCTTCTCTTGCATTAATGTTTCATCCTTTCTGCCATCAAAAAATAAACCACTTATATCCTGTTCCAGCCATTCTAATTCTCTTTCCTTCTTTAAATTTGACCAAATATTTTCCTTTCCCCGTCAAATATTATTTCTTTTAATGACCATTGTTTTGTCATCATTCATAATTAAACTGAAATCCAGATGATATCAGAGCTGTGACCCAATCAGACACTCCAAATCTATCTGCTACAAGAGCAACATAAGGCAAATTAAATATACTTGACACTATAAAGTCAATTCTATAATTGGGGTATTTAAAGTCAAGATCCAAATGCTGTAGTTTAAATTCATCTGCTGATTTGTCACTAGATCTAGAAGGGACAACAATGTTGCTTGCTGTTTGGCAATTAGCAGATGAACTCATAGGCTCTAGATCAATCTTTTGTCTCAAGCATTGTTTTAATAGGTTTGACTTTTCATGTCAACCGCCTGATATGCATTCTCTGTCTCCCTCTGATCAATATAGAACTGTCTTTCTAATTTTGGAACTTTTATGTTAAAAGAACAAATAAAATTGTATATGTCAATGCATTTACATGTACAAAAATCAAAAATGGCATCGAATTTTTCATTTTTATTTTAATTTTGTTAATCTTTTATTTTCTTCATAAAAATTTGACAATTTTCTTTGAACAGAGTTTACTCTCATTTCTGGTATCAAAGTTATACTCCCTAATTCACAAACAGCAATTGCATCCTTACTCATAACATCAGCAATATTTCTACATTTACAATCTTTCAAAAATAAAAATATCTTATTACATATCCATATGTAGGCAGGACATTCCTCTTCCATTCTGATGGAGCACCCAATAGGGAATGAGCTGATTCTGCATGAGTTGAAACTTCCTTTATTCTTTTGGCCACATTGAATTATTGATCTAAGAAAATTGAGAGTGTGCATGCTAGTTGTGATAAATCTGATCTATGTCAATGTGTTCATGAGTAATGATTGTATCATCTATTAAAATAGACTTTTCAAGCAAACTGACAGCAGGGGTTGGATCAGTGTGATTAGAAGGCACCTACATACACATATTGAGGAATATTTTAGTCTGGCTAAGAATTATGATTGTGGGAATCTCCCATAGGAAATGAATTTATGTAAATCATATACTTATTTGTACTTGTCTAATAAAATTAGTTATTTTTTGTAAAAATCTTCTAAAATCACTACAAAATTTTGGAGGAAATAGGTCAAATATGGTAATTTGGCCTTTGGAATGTCTTTAGGGAGATTTTAACAATAAATTTAGACTAATTGACACCAAGTATCTACATTCTTGTAATATATTTATATGCCTAAGTATACACTGTTTAGCAGCTATGACAAAAATAAGGATTTTAGCCATCATTTTGAAAAAGTGCAAAATTTCCCACTGTCCTAAATGTTTTTAGTGGTCATAGCCTTTATTTGTAATAATCAATGCCACTTTTTTCACCAGGAAAGGCAGAAATTCCAAAAAAGTCCAATATTGATCCATCCTAATATATATATATATATATATATATATA
>CABFPE010000639.1:300808-311001 GCA_900660155.1 Hofstenia miamia | reverse complement strand
CACTCCTCCTCCTCCTCCTCCTCTGAGTAACCCTATCAGGTCTACAATGACTCGTGGGCCATGCTTTACCCAGTTGATTCTATGTACAGAAGCACTGGGAAGTGAATCAGCAAACCTTTTCAATTTGGCACTCTGTGTTGCCCAAGTTTACTGGAAAGATAGACAAAATTTCACAGTAATTCGGAGAGTTGCTCTTCCTTTTTCAGCTCACAATGAAGCAGTATAAAAATATACAAGACGCCTCCACTGAGCAATTCCCCATGTACCTTCAAGGCCTTGCATAGAATCAGTACATGATGTTGGACAGAGAGGTCAAAACAAATTATCAACTACTTGTTGGTCACTTTAAGGACCATTACAAAGCACCTCACATAAAACAGCAGTACAAAGAAGCTCTTATGTGATCTCTCCTCAAAAAGGGAGAAAATGTCCGGACCTATATTACTCATGTCAATAGACTCTTTTGCCTTAGCAAGTTGACAACAGAATACTCACAACATGATCTCTTTTCATATATTTGTCAGGGATTCCCTTCCAACATTAGGAGCCACCTTGAACTCAAATGTGATCCAGAGGACAACTTGAATTCTATTATTAAAAAGGCTATTAGCATTGTTTGTATGCTGCAATATAGAACCTGCATCAAGAGAAATGCCGGTGATTTAAAGACAGGTAAACTGTTTCAAAGACACTGACCTCTTCAAGTTCTGCAGTAGTGCAGAAAAAATCTGACAATGAATGACAGTCAGCTCACATTCAGACACAGAGTGGGGCAGTTATTTGTCTAATAGCAGATGGAGATGGTTTCATCATTGACAAGTTGTCAACTGAAGTGTGTACTCCCAACACCCAGTCAAGTCTGTCAGTCATTTAAATTAGATGGAGCACTGCCTCCCAAAAACCATGGACATGATGTCTTGGTGATAACCTTGTTGCTGCATACTGTCATCCCTGCTGTCACTACTAACTCTCCCTGCAAGGGCAATGTCATGATTTCAGGACAAAGGGGAAGATGCCTTTGTGGTCGACATTTTTCTCTGGAACTTTGTCATGTCTCCCATGGCAAGACTTATGTTACTGTGCTTAATAGTTCTGCACAGTTGATCTGAGTGGATCCAACCAAGGTATCTATCATTGTGACTCCAGTCTGACTCAAACTTAAAGTTGCTGCCTGTTTATCTGTTCTCACTGTGATTCATGATCTGAATGAACCCAGTGATCCAGTCCGGATCCCAGTGGTAAATGAGAAGACTCATTGGCACCTGAGCCCACAAGAACGTGATGTGCTATCTGCTCTTTTGCGCCAGCACCATGATGTGTTCAATAAGGGATCTATTAGTGTTGCTAAGGTTGTTGGGGAACAACACATGATTGAAACCAAGAGTGATCACCCCATTTGGTTGCCAGTTCAAAGAGTACCTGAGAATTTACAAGCAGAATATGAACAAATCCTTGTGATCCAATTGAGAGCAGGATCATCTGGAACAGCAACAGCTTGTATGTGGCACCCAGATTGTTTATCTCCCAAGGCAAGAAGTACCACCTTTGTGTTGACTTCCAAAGACTGAATGATATCACCATCAAAGATGCATATCTGCTAGCTCACATTGAGGACCTCTTATATGATGCCAGCAAATACAGCTTGTTCTTGTGCTTAGATCTCTTTAAAGCCCATTGGCAAATATGAAGCCTGCCTACATCCCAAAGACTGACTTCATCAGGCCATACAGCCTGTTTGAGTGGAAATATATGGCTTTTGGGCTCTGTAATGCTCCAGCTACTTTTCAGGGTTACATTATGCACATGTTGTGGAATGGGGCCAACGTTCTTGAACCAGGGATCACAGCATATATGGATGATATCCTTGTTGCTAGACACACATTCTCTAATCATTTGGATAAATTTGGTCACACTCTTAAGATCTTGTATGACTCTGGTCTCTGGGTCAATGGTAATAAGTGCTCACTTATTTCTCCTCGTGTCACCTTCTTAGGCTGGGTGATTGAAGCCAGGAAAATCGCAATAAAAATGACGCAAAAGACCATCTTGATTGCATTGAGACTCCATGCTCTCACAATGACGTCCAACACTTGATGGGCTTTTTAAATTATTACAGCTCATTCATTCCTGAAATAGCCAATCAAATCAAGCATATCTCTAATTTGCTCTGAAAGAACACTGATTTCTGTTGGACCTGGGCTGAACAGGAGGAGCTGGATTCTGTGAAACAAGAACTACAGTGGATCCCAAGTTTAAATATGCCTGACTACACCAAGGAGTTTATAGTCAACTGAGATGCGAGCTCCATTGCCATCAGTGGTGTCTTAAGCCAGATTATCAATGGTTAAGAAAGTCCAGTGCAGTACTTTAGCTGGAAGCTCCAAAGTGCTGAGCTAAATTATGAAGCAACAAAATCAGAGATGCTAGCCCTCATTGAGAGTCTGAAGAAGTTTTGATTCTTCATTTTATGTTGTCAGTTTGTTGTTCACACCAATAACTCCACACTAGCATGGCTCAAGAAGTTTTCTGGCAACAAGTTGAACATTGTTGCCTGGTGGCTATAATATTTAAATGACTTCACCTTCACAATCACCCACCGTCAGGGGAGATTACATCTCAACACAGACTATTTTACTGCTCTTCCTAGTTATGAGAGAGACCTTTGGAAGCTGCCTGGTGAGAAGACTCCCTTCAGGTTTATCCCAGCTTGTGACTATGAACTCCTTCCTTACATTAATGCTGATCAGAATGGGAAAGCAATCCTCCCCATCATGTTGAAGGAAGAGATATCAGAGAAGGAAATTGCTGTCCACCAGCTACATGATAAGATCTTATTGGAAAGTATCTACAAAGTGAATAACCCCAATCTTGTTATAAGTGATGTCACCAAAAGGTATTTCCAATGTTATCACTGGAAGGTCACTGAGGCCGGACTTCTTTACATGCACAGCCAAAATAACCATCTGGTGATCCCCAAATATTTCAAGAGGGATCTTGTCTGGAAGATCCATGAACAAGGTCACCTAGGGATCATACAGACAGAGCAAATTTTTAATGCTCAATACATCATGATAGGTATAAGAGCTACCATTTAGAATGTAATAGACAAGTGTGAAGCATGCTTGCTTCAGGGAGCCAGACACTTTCCAGAACAAAGATCCAAGCTCCACAGTTGGGTCACTGAAAGAACTAATGAAGTAGTCCATATGGACATAGAGAAATTGTCAAGAGACAAAGAGGGTTTTCAGTACATTCTGGTCCTGATAGACCATTTCACAAAATATGCAAGACTCCTTCTGCTCAACAATACCACAGCCAAAGTCATTGGAGAAAAGATCATAAAGGAGTGGATTTTCAAACTCAGACCTATGGAGAGATTGGTTTCTGATCACAGTTCTCAATTTGAGAATAACCTGATGGCCACCCTCATGAAAGAACTAGAAATTGTGCATGATTTTACCACTGCATATCATCTTCAATCAAACAGTGTTGTTGAGCAACTAAACCATACTATTATTAAATTGATCAGAGTAGCCTTAGCCTGCACTGCTGGCCAAAATTGGAGACAAGTAATAGAGACAGCAGAGTTCTTCTACAACACCACCATTCACTCTACCACAAAAGTGAGCCCTTTCAAGGCTATGTTTGGCCGTGAAGCAAGCACACTGCTATCTATAATGTTCCCGGATTACAATGAACCTACCTTGGAGAATTTTGTGAACCAGATGCTGCAAGAATTCCAGGAAGTGCATCTCTCTATCTGCCAGAATACCAACCAATCAGTTATTCACCAGAAATCGAAATTTGATAAGAAATTGTACAGAAAACCACACAAGCAAGGAGATTCTGTCTTTGCTTATTTTCCTTGTCAGGTTACTGACGCCAATCAAGTGTGAAAACTTGCCACTAATTGGCAAGGACCATTTATCATAACAAAGGTATTAGATCATTACCAGTACTTACTAGACAATGATAAAGTCGCCCATTTTCAGTTACTTAGGCAAACTATCAAAGATATACATAATGCAGTCATCAACAATAACAACAAGTTTTCCCTCATTGATGATGGTGTAAATGAGATTGAATTTTATGATAACCTCACCAAATGTGAGAAAGACAACCTTACACAGATTAAGTATGATAGTAACCTTGGTAGAAGTAGCAACACTATAGATACTCATGTTTTGCCTAAATGAGAACTAGAAATCAGAGATACTTAGATCATTTAAATACCCAGGATTGGGACCTTAATCTAATATCTTTATTTAGTAACCATGAAAAGATCAGAAAATCACCCACCAACAAGATGCTGTGTTTGAAGACAGATGAACCTGCAAGACAAGACAAGCTGAGCAACAACACTGAGTTGAGTAGATGAAATCACATCACGAAAGCAAGTGTGCCCAGCAGAGGACTCCAGTAGCAGCAGCCATCACTACAAGGAGAGACAACTCTCTCCTCAGGAGTGGACTTCCTGTGACTATGCTCAGAGACAACTCTCTGTGCAGGAGTGGACCTCAAATGACTACGCATGGAGACAACTCTCTGTGTGGGACTCCAAGGAGCATTGAGTGCATTTTGCTCAACTTACTAACATAACCCCTCTTAGTACCAGTCCTTCCTCCTGTGATTCGACTAGCATCAGATCCCAAAAGGCTGAAGAAAGAAAAGCAAAGACATCTAAGGTTGGAGATGAGATTCTACCTCCATACTTCATTGCTACACAATAAGCAGTTTGTTTGGTTCATGATAATCTATCTGAGGAAACTAGAAACAAGCTGCAATGGAATTTCAATACCAAAAATCTAACTTGTTCTGTCAACGTTATTCCTTTTATTATTGATGCAGAGTGTAGGCCCAAAGTCAATGCTATTATTTGCTATGACTCCAAGATGTTAGCTGGCATGGCAAGACCCTATTGGTGAAGCACAGTCCACACTATGTTCAATGAAGACTTCAATCTGTCCCACCTGTGCCAACTCTGAAACAGTAAGGAGAAAATCAAGAAATTTGAGTGCATCAACATCAACTTTGATAACTTGTTAATAGTCTACTTCTTTCATGTAAATGAGGTAACTCACCAGAAAATAATGGAAATGATAGAAATCTCCTATCAACTTGCTAAAGTGGAGAAAATCCGCCTTGTCATGTTTTTAAAGGAAGTGTACCAAGACAACATCCTGGAAGAAGTCAAAAACTTACACTTTTGCATGGAGAACTTTACAGTATTATACAGCAGTTCATACAGGCCCATGAGTATGTATAACACTCACATCATTTTGGCCACTAAGCTCATTTACACTGACTTGCTCATGTTCAAGAAGATCCCCACACACCGTCTTGCAGTCAATACTCACTTGATCATAGATGCATGCATTCATGCGTAATCTCTGGAGTTGATTAATATCAGCTCACCTGGCTTCTCTTCTGTATTTGATCTCCACGTCAGCTTTGTGTTTTCACAGAGTGCAGCCATGCTGCAAGATATTGATGAGGTGTGGACAAACCTTAATTCAGATCACAGCCCAGAAACAGAGTGGCCTACAATTAATATTTGCAGCCCTACTTCTCAGTATAATTGATCCATCAAAAGAATCTTAGCTGAGTTACTTCTATCACATGATATGCAAGACCATCAAAATTTTTATGAAAACTTATTCTCTGAAAAATTCGCACCAGCAATCCAATCACTTTGAGCTATGTGGATATTAGCCGCCTTTCTCACCACTGATCCACAGATTCAGCTGCCTTTGGATAAACCAACTTGAGAGAAACTCACAAAGCAGTGTCCTCACGAACTCACCATTAGTCCTGCTGCCTGGAAAGTGAAAAATTGGTTGCTGCACTCATATTTGTTACCTGCTTCCCCAGGAAAATTGAAGAAAGCTATGAAGATTTTGAAAAGTTCTATGCTTGCCTCATTGGATCTAGCAGCCCCCTTGGTTGTCATCTGCCACAAATGATTGTGAACCTTTTAGGAGTCGCCTTTTCAGATTTAAACATCTTTTCAGATAGGCTCAAGAAGTATATGTGGGGAGCCACCACTGAGACCAAATTTCATTCTCTTGATTCTGAATACATGCCCCTGTGCACTAACCAACTCATGTGCTGCAAGTATGGTTCTATGAAACAGTTCCTCAAGCTTGTGGGTCACCATGATATTCATACACACACATTTTGTTCAACCTGGAGCACCTTAACTACCCAGAGTGTGGATACAGCCACCTAACACAAACACAGCAACAAGCAACCAAAGATGGCAAGATCATCCCCATCACTGTCCTAGGACAGTCTATGAAGACACCCAAGCAGTTTTATCATGAGGAGGAACACTTATCCTCGTCAGCAATCAAAGTATCACCAGCAACTAAAGCCTTGATCAAAGCTGTTAACTTAGAGAGGTTTTCTGGAGTCACTGTCTCACTGAAGCTCATGCCAGCTTGGTCCCTCACTGATAATGAAAGAATTCTAACCATCAAACACCACCCCAATGAATTCGCCAACAAACCAGCAATTGTTGACAGAGTTGTAGAGCCTAATAACAACAATGATATACTAGGTCTCATGAAAGGGTGTCTTACCAAGATGCTTACCAAAGAAGAACTGGTCCTCCTACTATTGCCAGGGCAACAACTTGCCCTGGACATAGAGTGCACCACAGCCCACCTACAAATCACAATGCCTCAGATAGAAAACTTATGGAGCCACAGATTCTGCAGAGCTTTTTGGGAATCAATTTGAGAAGCCAAGATTAACTATCCTTTTACTATTGGAACAGCCTCCCTCTGGAAAAAGTCGAGCTTTTGCCCAACTGGAAGATAATGTTGAGAAGGACAACCTCCTCTGCATTCCGCCTCCTTGTCTGATAACACCACTGATCCTGCCATCCTGGAGAGTCTGCTGTGGAAGGAAGAAAGTTTCCGCCCATCTCTCTGATGATATTAACTACAAGTCAACCACTGCTGAAGTTAACAAGGCAATGCAAACAAAAGAGTACAAGGAAACCCATGCTGCATTGTTGGAAGGTGGAAATCTCAAACAAGTATACATCAATGGGAAACTTACTATAAAAGACATATTTCAAAAAGAGCAGCCCATCTTTACCCAACTAGAGAAGATCCACAGAATCATCAATTCCCTTGATCCTTGTGTCATAATTTTGTTCCAAGCAGGAGGTGATCTTATGTGGATGAATAAAGCTGAAACAATCACCTGATACTATGACATGACAAAGCACATCAAGATAATTACAATGTTGCTTGCCAGCATTGCTGATCCTGAGGAAATGACATTACAATGGATGAACAAGTGTTGCTCTCTCTTCATTGATCATGCCATGCATATGATATCCTTACAGGAGGTTTTTCTCCACTTCTACCCCAATACAAGAATCAGTGCTGAAGACGCACACACCTCTGACACCAATGCCCTAATGACACTCCTCATTGCCCTCAAGGGCCTTTGATTATATGAATGCTCTTATGACACATTCACCTGGAGGTTGAATTACAACATAACTGCCCCATTAGTTCTAGGCTACCAGAGCTTAAATACTTCAGGATACACAGTGAAACCATCACACAATTGGAAGCTCTTATGCAAGTAACTCAGTGACCACGGTATGCAGAGGTTTCATCCTGGGAAGATGTGCTGGCAAAGGAAATGATTGAAGAAGCCCAAAAGCTGTTGTGTGGTCTTACTGTCCAACTGTTACCACAAACTTAACCATGCAATGGGGGCATGTAGAGTCACTCAGGGCTCTTTTGATTTATTTTTACTTATTGGCACTCTCTTTAATTAATTTGGTGCTATTTCCATTATTATGTTAATGTAGCATAATCCAAAGAAAATGCTGCTAATGAAGAAAGAAGATGAGATGATTAGTCAAAACTACAATCGAATTATGATTATTTAGAAAAACAATTCAAGTTCAATTATCAGAATTATCTTTGTAAAATGCAAACAAGTAATAATATAGCAAATAATACTTGTCGTCGAATTTTGACAAAATGAAGAGGGCGAATTCACTTCCATTATTTTTAGTCATTTTGGCAGATGACATAAATTTGAATTTCAAACAACAGGTACTTTTCCAAAGTTAACTATAAATAGAGTGTAAATCAGTTTGGAATTTGTTGAAGTAAATTCTTCAAAAATCTTATTCTTAGATTTTATATTGGTTTGATTATTTATACAGAATGTCAAGCTAAATAGTAAATGCAGTAGTAGTGGTTTGGGAACATCTCGGGAGTGACTCAAGTGTCCTTAATCCAAACCATGAACCTGCATTTATGTTAGGTGTATGAATAAGATTTTTTCTCCATTTAGCTGGCTATTGATTTGATCATTTACATGTAATTAATAAGTAACATTGGTAAGAAAGAGCTGGATAGCCTAACATAGGTTATACATATTTTATCTGATAGACTTAGGTGACCTATAATAGACTGATAAATCGACTGAGCATGTATTATGTTATTTAAATGCAAGGTAGGAAGCTGCAAGTTATTATGTAACTTAATTATATTAACTTAATTAAAGCCAATAGTTTTCAGTAATGGCTAAAGTAATAATTATTAAGCAGCTAGTGACATTGCAAAGTAGTGAAGTGAATTAAATACACTATACAAATTGAGTTTAAGTCAGTTACAATTAGCATTGAGAACAACACTGAGTTAGGATAGGGAACACATAAGAACTTTGTTGAGCTGAGGTTCAAAGCCACCTAGATTGGCGATGGAAACACAAGTCAAATGATGCAGAGATCAGAGTCGGCCAGAGGCCACAGATACACCACTCACGGAGCAGAGCTATGATGGCGGAGTACCTAAACAGTATTCAGGTGTTTCAGTTAATGGAAGATTAACAGAAGTATGTACAATAAATAGCTAACATGAGTACGTCCCTACCTGTGATTGACGTGAAACAATTGTTTAAAAGAATCATTTAACTTACATTGACGCTTGGTAGCAGATGCTACATGGTGACTGTGACAGATAAAGAACAACAGAAGAAGAACAATCCATTCAACATCTGAACTCGGAAATTAAAGTCAACAAAGAACCAGAGCAACCAAATAGCAGAAAACATGTAAGGAAGCAGATGTAATATACAGCCAGCAATGAGCCAACAACTACAACTATACCTAACATAGAGCAGGGGAAAGACAACAAGTCACACTGATCTNGAGGAAAAAAAGGTAGCACCAAGAAAAGCACAAACAGAACAACCCCACCCCAAGGAGAGCGCATTCAGAGACAGATGTATCCCCATAGAACTGGAAACCCTACACATTTCCCCAGAAACAGGATCCAATGAAGTTCTAAACATCCTACCCCAAACAAATGAAACAGAAACAATATTGAGAGCCGCGATACAACAATTAATGGAAAGAATGTCAACACTGGAACAAGAGAATGAGAACGCACTAAGTGAACTGAAGATTGAAATGGACAACCATTTGGATAACCAAAGCAATAATTTCCAGATAGTTATCAAGGCATTAACAAATCAGCTGGCGCAGTCAAATAAAGCTTTTCAAGAACAGAACCAGAAATGGGAGAAGATATTCCAACAATTGGAAGATGCAAATAAGCAATTAATCCTGGACAACAATATCCAAGCCCAAGAGATCAAACAGCTCAAAGATAAACTTAGATCAACAGAGTTAGACAGAGAGGAAGATCATGAAAATCAGAAGAGAGAGATAGAGGATTGAGATGGAAACTGAAAACACGACGAGAAAACAAAGGAGAAAATCCAAAAGTAACAGCAATGTATGAAAGAAAAATCAAACAGGGAGAGGAAAGGAGCTTATGAGCATCACCCATGAATTTTAAAAAACACTTCAGAGAAATGGAGGAAGAGGAGGAAGAAGAGAAAGGGAAAATTATCAATGAGATAATGAGAGTGGTGACAAGTCAACTCACAGTTAGTGAACAAATGATTAGAAAAAGAAACCAATCTATGAGAACTTGATGCTGCCAGAAAAGAGTCACAATCATACAATACCATGTAAGGCAACTCTGCCTAAATTTAATGGGAAAGTGGACAGCTACAACCCAACATTTTTGGAATGGCTGCAAATGTTCGAGATTATGATGGTGAAGAGGAAGGTGAACTAAAGGGCAGCAGCCGCAAGGTTCCCACTATATTTAACAGAGGCAGCCTCTCAACACTACTTACTCATTGAT
>CABFPE010000639.1:157632-172555 GCA_900660155.1 Hofstenia miamia | reverse complement strand
ATATATATATATATATATATATAGTAAGTTGCTAAAGGACAATTCAAAATAAGAAAATTCAAATGAAATGAGCTGATAATATATACTTTTTGTCCATATGCGCCGTTATTATGATATAATGATAATTATATTAAAGAAGTTAATTTCTTTTGTGACACTTAAAATCATTTTGAACCTATAATAGCTAAAAATATAGGCGTTATTGTACTTTAGGGGACCCAGTTTGAGTGACGTCATAAAATGGGTATTAAATAATAAGGTATTGTTCTAAATGTTAATATTCACTTAAAATATAAAGCTACTCACTATATTACTGTGTAATTATGTACACACCAAGTTGCACCACTATTCTGCACAAGGGTAACTTGAAACTGCGCAATGAGTGTTATCAGTGTATTACTCATGATTCAGCGGGCGCCTGAGTGAAATGGTCACGAGGTGCATTACGTCATGATGAATACCGCTAGACCACCGGTGTTATTTCCACTCTGATACGAAAATATACATTCCTTTCACTGATACGAAATAATTTCCACTTATTTAAATGTTAATTTTGAAATGCGTCTATGTGCAATTAATTAAAAATAATTATCAGCATAGGCATGGACATATGTCTAAATTTTTGAACATTTTATGAGGAGTTGTTTGTTTTTGCATTTATTGATATAGTGAACTGGGTGAAAATGAAAAATCTTTATTTGTGATTTTGTCCAATTGCTGTTCTTTTAGTGTATTGTGTAAGTTAATTTTCATTTAAACTAAATAAAATGAAGTTATTTCAATGAATTATTACTTTGCAATGTTGCATGGATTCGATGTCAGATATTAACAGTATTCTTATTAAGAATTTTAATTTCATATTCACTTTTATTTGTTTTTTTACATCAGCCGTTATTTCGAAAACGTATTTAGGTGATAAAGCAACACTTGAACAAAAGCAGGTTCGATTAGATTCTATTCTTGATTCCTCCAGAGCTGAACATTCAATTCATGCCACTGATTTGTCATTCAATGATGCCGACATCCTTGCAGACAATGTAAAAACTGTCAATCAAATTTTCTAGATTCACTAGTAAAAACAATAAAAACAAAGCTATTTATCAGTTATTTAGGAAATTTCACCTGCCCCTAAGAGTAGAAAACGCTTGCTAATGGATGACATTGAAACAACCTCTGTTAGTGATGGTAGATCGTCAGAAGCTGTAATTTTCCTCTATTACTATTTTTACTAAAAAAAATTTAGACATCGTCTGTGGAATGTATTCTGACGGAAATTTTATCTGCTGTACGTGAGAACACTCGTGCAATTAAAAAACTCACACGCGAACTACATGTGACTGTAAGCATTTTTAGATTTTACATGGTATTCATATTTTTTTGAAAATAAGTTTCTTAAAAGTATGTTATATAATTAATTTTCTTCAAAGATCGAAGATATAAAAATACCAAAACTTTCCTTTACGCTGTTATATGATGAATTTCCTATGCTGTTTAATATTTTGAAATTTAAATAACTCAGAGATCAAAAATTAATATTTTGTTATTAAGAAACGTTTGCAAACTGAACCTGAAGCAGTACCTTTCGATCCTGATTTCACCTTTGAAGGAGTAAATTTGCTGCAATTAGATGGTATCAGAGAGTCAAAGTTTGCACTAAGTCTAGGAAGAGTATTGTGGTCAGAAAGCGAATTGAAAAGTCACATGATGAGTCCTAAGAAAAAAAATTGTCGGCCTCCATTTTCTCCCAAACGATCGAAGTTATTTAAAGGTAAGTCTATTTGTTCATTCACTCATAATTTTTTATTTTTGACTTTTTGTAATCATGGTATAGTACCATTCAAAAGAATTGAACAAGTAAAAATGAATAGCTAATCCATAATAACAATACATATGTTTCTTATGTGCAAGTTAGCTTGCTTCAGTGCAGACTGTACTGACTGGAATTTAGTTTTATAAATTTTTACTCCAAGAAGACGGGTTTGCTTCAGATTTTTGTATGCAAATATTTGAATAGTTTTTTTCCTGCCAAATACTTAATAATAATTGTTCAGCGCTCTTATTCATTTTTCTACGGCAACAAGAAATGTGTGAGTGCCTAGTATTTTGAAATCATTTAATAGCTTGCTACATGATTTCTATTTATTTATTAATGTTGTCAGAATAATTCTACTGTTTTGTAAACTTCATTAAATAATGTTTGCAATTTTATCAATTTTCTTAATTTTTAATATTTTAGATACAATTTACAAGAAGTTTGGCTTCACATTAGAAGGCTATAAAGAAGCCAAGATGGCCCTAAATCAACTGGGAAATGATTTAAATCTCCGAGCAAAAAAAACTAATATTTTGTAATAGAAAATATCGATATTATATTTTCCATTTTTATATGTGGTCTATTTCAATTATTTTCATGTATTTTTATGAAATTATAAATTTTTTGATATTACTGAATGAATTGAATATTTTTTGAAATATATTTTAAAACTGTTTATGTTTATACCTAGAAAATGACTGAAGAAACTTTAAATATCTTTGACAAACTTTAAATATCTTATATTATCTTTGAAAAAACTTTAATGATCTTTGAAAAACTTTAAATATCTTTACTTATCTTTGAAAAACTTTAAAGATCTTTAATAATCTTTGGAAATCTTTAAAGATCTGTGGTTTTCAGTAGAAAAACTTTGCACGAACTTTGAAAATTTTACCTAAAGAACTTTAAAGTTTTTCAAAGTTTTCCAAAGACAATTTGACTGGGGAAGCTATTTCAGCAGCAAGGTTGCACAGCTTCATTTATTGCATTAGTT
Organism: Hofstenia miamia; assembly: GCA_900660155.1. Taxonomy (NCBI): domain Eukaryota; kingdom Metazoa; phylum Xenacoelomorpha; order Acoela; family Hofsteniidae; genus Hofstenia; species Hofstenia miamia. Next base: position 169,748 of record CABFPE010000639.1, on the reverse strand, counting down.
CGTAATAACAAAAACAATCAATGCACTAAATTCTTAAGTAGTTGTCACTCCCATTACACTGAGTTCGCTATTCACATTACCATTCCGTGGTTGTTCTCTATCTCACATTGGCAGTTCCATTGGTAAGATGCGGCTGGCGGATGTGTTCCTGGAAATGCACGTTTACTCTTGAGTGTCGATCCTGTCTTCCAAACTCTCTACTTTACCTAAATAAGTTGAGTTAATTAAGTAGCTACAAAGGCTCTAGCATATTAAATTAGTTTAATAAATCGCACACTTATTATAAAAGAGAGAAAACGGAAAAGTGTCAACTCTGATTAGTGAATAATTAAGAAAAGTAATAGCTTTCTCTGAATAACACCCTCACGATGAGTTGACATGATTCTACAAAATCTATAAACTTAATGTCACAATTTATATTGATATTCTAATGTAATACTTTTGATGTGCATATATATACTTTGATATTTAGGCATAGCAAAAACTATTTTTATTTACATGTCTGTATTTGCAGTAGTAAGTGACATAAGATCATAGGTGTTAGAGAGTAACTTCTGAATGGATCCGAACTCGACCTGATCTGAAAATTTGGCTTTATTGGGTGCCCGATGAGTAGTAAGAAGCGACTAGAAGCACGTGGATATTTTTGACCTTTGACCCAGGCGGGCATGTCTGTCATGGATATGATGTAATTGTGTACTTTGGCCGTCTGTGTATCTCTGACGTTGTTGGAATATGTTCTCTTTTTTGTAATATTTGTTGGCAAACACATTTGTTTGGAATCTATTGTATACAATGTAAACAATTTTTCTATAAGCAATTTTCGAAAATTCCATGAGATTAGAATTGTTGTAATCTGTTGTTCAAAATGTAACAATTTTTCTATTCATATTACATAAATAATTTTTAAATACCATTAAAATTCTATATGCAAAAAATTAACGTTTTTGGAATTATATTTTATTGCTAAATTTCTTTTCACAAGGACTATGACTCATCAATTATCCCCCGTCAATCAATTGTTAGCAAATATAGAAAACGCTTTTTTGCGACAGTTTTCCAAAAGGAAAATTTGTCACAAAAAATTTTTGCGGAAATTGCAGAAGCAATTTCAACAAAAAGCGTTTTCCATATTTGTTAACAGCTGATTGACGGGGGATAATTGATGAGTCATAGTCCTTGTGATTAATTCATGAATAATGAGTGCGTGTTGCCAAAAAGATGGGGATATTCACACATTACATAATAAATCTATGAAAAATTTAGAGTGTATGTGTGTACATGTTAGAGAATTCATATATATATATGATAGCAACCTTTATGAATACTGTATACTGACATTATATCTTGTGCAAATGTAAATTTTAAAACAAAAAACAGATTGTAGTTTTCCACTGTTGGAAAAACTGGTATATTGAAATAATCATGTATTTATTGTTAATGAACTTGTTATGCACACTACTACTAGTATGTTTGCTGAATAATACACAGCAGTATTAAATTTCAGTAATTCTTGTTATTACAAAGAAATTGTTTTATATTTAACCAAATCTATAATGTATGTATATATTTAAAGAGTGTTGTTTTTTGATATATATATATGCATGCTGTTTCAAAAACATCAAATAAAAGTCTTAACAATGAACGTCTTTGCAAATTTTCCCATTTATTGTTAAACAACTGACTTCATTTGCATAAAATAAACCTTTTTAAAATGGATGAACTAACTTGACCAAATAAAAAAGTTACTTGTCATAATCATTTTGTATTAATGATGGAACTTTTGGCTGCACTTCAATTTCATTTATAAAATTTTGTGTTAAATTATTTATCACGTTTATTGATTTTCATTAACATAAAAATGTTTCTCATCAGAATTTGTCAGTACATTCATACATAACTTTCATTTATTACAAACTTAAATGTTGGAAGAATTATCTTTATGTACAGGAGGATATAAATTAACAGTAGATGTCATCTTGTAAAATGATGTTTATTAATGTGTATTCTATATATTGTGTAATCTTTTCAGCAAATAGTAAAGTTTATCTTTCAACTACATAATGTAATTTGTAGAATGCCTTAAAATGGGTATTTACGTGCAATATTAAATAAAATGCATAAAAACAAAACCATTAACACTTTGAAATACAAAAAAATCTGAATATACAACAAGGAATTGTCGAATTTAAGTGTATATACGTTTTTCTTTCGCATTTTTAAAAGTTTATACTAAAACTCTCATGAAGTTTGCATTTTGTTCAATGCTTTTGACGTAAATATATCTTCATTTTAACACATTATTCAGTTTTCACAATGATTCAAGGGGTGACGGTTGAATTCAATCAATAATTAAGTTATTTTTGCATTTTAAAAAGTTAATATTACTAACTTTGTTTCATGTGATTACAAAATAATATAAAAATTTCACATGTTTTTACACATTTAATATCTTTGCTAACAAAAATTTGTATTAGCTTTGTTGAAAATATATTTTGTATAGGAGAATTATTTCTAATCACACATTCATCTGAAAGCATTGTAGTGAAAATAAGTCCAAAAAACAAAACTTTAAACATTGCAAAATCTACGGTAAATTTCTTCTTTCACATTATTTGATTATTCGCATTTTTTGGAATACTATTTCAAGATCTATACAATTAGAAAAGTAAAGAGGAAGGTTATGCAAATTCAAAATGTTATGCAAGTCGAATATTAGTCAAATGTGTTAAAACATGTACTAATGAAACCATAACAAAAGGAAACGTGACAGGTGTATTAAAACCCGTAGCAATACATCAAAATCTGATGCTAAATCTAAAAATACATATTTTAGACACCTCAAATAGTGGAAAAATGCTTAGAAATCCAAAATATATTGACATTATCTCTAATGCTATGCTTTAGAAACTCTAACAAAGTCAGATTTTGTTTCAAACATTCTCATTCTCTATACGATTTTAAATCATTTAATGGGAAAATTGAGTTAAAATCCATTTTCCTAATTGCATATTGCAAGATAGATATTTTATGTTTGAATACAATGAGCAAAAGTGGCTTGAAGAATATTTATTTCAATTTATGCATTTTTGATAATTGTAATTTATACTATTTATTTCTATATTTATAAATATATGATCCTAAGTTGTTTTAATACCTAATTTACAAAATATAGTTTAATTACAATTAGCTTCCATACATCAAATGGTGAATTCATTCATTTCAATGATAATAGTAGTATTTATTTAACTCTTATTATCAAAGACTGATGAAATGTAAGTTTAAACAATTTTTTAAAACGTAAAATAAATAAGTTATTTTTTATTTTTAAATGTTATGTATTAATAACCAATTTACAACAATATAAATAATATCAATATTATTTTAAAATATTTTACTCTTGAATTCAACAAGAAAAACGTACTTCATTTGTACCAGCGTCAGTGATTGATAAATCGTTTTCTTTATTAACATTTTAGTTTCATTACCTAATTGTAAACATTGGGAAAAACATGTTGTAATAATAATTGAGATTGTTTTCCAACTTGTGAAAAAATTCTAGGTTTATATTTGAAAGTGTTTTATTTAATCGTGAGAATGTTTAAAGTAATTTGGATTTCATGTTTGGTAGATAACAATCTTTACGATTGGATACATTTTGACATTTGAACAATAGGGTATAGATAAGAAATTATGCAATGTTAACATTGTCTGTTAAGAAGTGCAACTTTATACATAGAGCGGATTAATGAAATTTCACACTGATTAAAGAACTACCCTGAAAGATTTCAAACTTTTTGGTGAGTTTTTTTCTATAATTAAATTTCAGATATTGTTTTGATTCTTAACACTTTTTGAATATTATTTTTAGTTGGTTTTACAGTTATTTCTTTTAAATAGTCTCTAAAACATGTTTATGCTCTAGGTGCTAAAACTTTTGACTTTGCACCACTAGGGCTTGGGTGGTTTGTTTACTGAAAAGACATTAATAAGGTTAGTTGTTGCCACCCCTATGAGCTTACAACCTTTTTCTTTAAAAATTAGACAAGAGGAAAATTTAAAAGTTTTGTAAGAAATTGGTATTTTCAAAAGGTAAATCCCGCACAATGATGCAATGGGATCACACTTACCCATCCCAAAGATGTGTTCATGTTCATAACCAAAGATCTCCAAATTCTGAAAAGGCTTGCAAATTTTTCCGAAAATGTGGACAAAACGGTTCATATTACATGTATTAAATTCAAGCAATGAGGATTGGAGTTACGAATATCTTGACTGGAAGCTGTTAATCTTAGGTTTAGTGCTGTAGGTAGTGGTAGGCTTTTATCTTCATTCTACTCTAAAATTCTACTCCTTTTTGCAGTGCAAGATGAAATGTTTAGGGTCTTCATTCTGTTCATGGCAGAGACAACTTTGCAGTATATTTATTGAAGGTAAAATAGGTATTACCCCTAACAAAAATTATATGTTCAACACAGTTGCTTAGCTACAGGGGAGGCCTAGGGGCTATGCTCCCTCTGCACATTGAACCAGATCATCCTTCCCTCAGAGATAATAGTAAGTAGCTTATTAGAACATTGCAATGAAATTGTTATATAATCTTCTTTGCCCCACCCTAAATTCCAAAGGCTGGCTACACCTCTGCTACAACAATTCTTACATTATGCTAGTTTGGCTAGCAATAGAACGTCTAAGCCTTTTGCTTTTCCGTAAAAAGACATGATTTGATTGGAAATAAAGCTTACTAGATATATATTATCAGTTAACAAATTTTTTAGGTTAAAACAGTAAGGTCCAGATGTAACATCCTCTACCAGGCATTATCACTGTTTATCCCCTGTTACTTTATAACGTTAGCTGTGTTATTGTGGGTAAGGATTTACTTGTTGTTACTGCTTGACTAGTTTCTTCTGTTAACTTATGTAACCTAGAATTAACTGCTCACTTTTTAGGTGATGAAGCCATGTGGTAATCTCTATAACAATCTTCTGATGGGCATCTGCCTGAAGCGGATCTCCACATCCAGTGTCGCCATCTCATCCAATGCTTGAGCACCACCTCTCAGCTCAATTGACATAGCTTATGTGTGCCCTAAATTAGCTCAGTGCTTACTCAAGACATGACACAACTCGACTTAGACTCTATTGTGTGAAAGTGTTATATCTATTTGCAACCTGAATTGTGTGGCTTATTTAAATATATTCTGTTCAAACAACTTCCTAACCTACATTTATAATTCACTACATGTATGGTCATTTTATTGGTCAATTATGGGTCATTAATTTGGATCTAAAATAATATTAATATAATTCCTAGGGTTTGGTAATCCAACCGTTTGCTGACAGTTAATTATTCAATACATGTAGAAGTGAAATGCTAGTCGGCTAATCGAGAGAAAACCCCTACACCTAACATATGTGCACTTTCGTGATCTGGCACAGAGACCCTAGAATCGTTCCCTGTGATGTATCCAGACCACTACTAAACACCACTCAATTAGCTCGACATCGTACTAAATAATCAAACCATTAATATGAAACAAAATAAGAATTCTGAATAAAATTCTTTATCAACTTCTTACAGGGTTTTTAATCTATTTATAGTATTTCCAAAAGAAGTACCTGTCGATTCAAATTTAAACTTTCTGCCAAAATGGCGGCTGAAAATAATGAAAGCATCATTTAGTCAAAAAGTATTTTTATTGACAGACACAAATATCTCTTTTTTGGCACATGTTGTTTCTTGGTTGCATATTACAAATAAATCTGAAATAACACTAATTGATTTAATTACAATATTTTTAATCAACTTCTTTTCGATCTTAATATCTTCTTGCAGTGTTTGCAGCTTATTTATGATTTTGTTTGGATGATGCTACACGGAAGTCTTCATTTGGATGTGTAGTAATGTTACTTCTGAATTATTAGTAGCCCAATCGACATTTTAATTTACTACATTATTATTCCCAGTAATCCGTAAATTTTCTGATTTCACTGAGATAATAATCAATGTAATGTCGTCTGCAAATTCAAGGTGCTTAATTTTAACATTAGTAACCTCAAACGTCTGAGTATTGCAGACCTCCATATAAATCGTTGAAAGTGTACAACAGAGAAATTAAACAAGGTACAATATAGTGGGCAACCCTGTTGCACTCCTTGCTTAATCTGAAATTCAAGTGATCACGATTCTTTAATTAATAAAAGGATTTACTATCATAATAAAGTGTTCTAATGAGGTTAATGCGTGCCGGAAAAAAGTTCAATTTTTGAGAATGTCTAATGTCTAAGGCTCCCAACAACACTGCTGTTAACACCTGCATTGATAGAGGGTAATTCAACGTATCCTTTATATTTGGATGCTCATGAGTATTCATTCATTATAGTGAGTCATTTCACAATTGTGTCATGTGCTGTGGGCATTTATAACTTGTCATTCCTCGCTTTTTATTAACTTCTAGAATGGATGATCAACTTCTCATTTGGTACACATTTCAAAGCATGTACAAAACATTGGGAATTATAATAATAGCTGATTTACATAGTAATCCAAGCAAACGACTTGTTGCCATTTTTAGTTCTGCTTTTATGATGTTTATATTTGTTTTTGCGTTATATGTTTTGTAGATATGTCAACCATTTTAAAATTCGCATTGAAGTTCCAGGTTAATAGTTCTTTAATCTATTCTATCTAAGGATTAAGTAGGAAAATATAGAAGCTGTTAACAGCAAAATGGGAAGTTCTGCTAATGCCCCATGTCCAAAATACAGTTATGGTTTCATGTTACACTCGAGTACTGCGTAAATCGTTTTTGAGAAAATTCCCTTAACATTATACAGTACAGTTATATCTGAGGCATAGGCAAGGACAAGGAGTGCTTGAAGGGGCTAAGCCCACTCATTCAAAGCAAATATTTGGCAAAGCCATTCAAAGAAATGAACAACGACAGTAAATAATAAATGCTATTTTAAATTTTATCCCCCCAAATCTTCAAAGTTTACTCACCACTGTCCCGAGGGTTTTTAGTGCATTAACATGTTCATTAAAAAGTAGTACATACTTTTTCCAAAATCCACTCCTGTGTAAAGAATGTCGGGAAAAAACGAGTTTATGCAGCACTGGAGTTGAACTGTACTAAAAAGGTATAGATAGTTATAAAAACTTTTAAGGTGTATTAACTCTATTTCAATGGGGGAGGGGGGGGGGCTTGGGCGAAATAAATTTATACTCTAACTTGAAAGAACATTTGGCCCTCATTTCCTTTACTTTTCCTAAATTTTGTTAATAAGACAAATTTCTAAACATTAAATAATACTTTTATTATTCTAAAAACAGTTAGTATTCTTATTGCTATATTTGTTGATAAATTTGATTCAGATCATCAGGTCTGGATGAAACCAAATTATTATTTTCTCAATGTTTTCAGATTATCACTGGAACCACTTTGGCAAAGATTACTGTTGTTGAGGTACTCAACCCCATTTTTCAAATTTTTTTGCATTGCTGTCAATTAGCTGACGTCAGTGCTTATTGTGACGTCAGAGTAGCAGAATGTTAAATTTTTTGTACTCTTAGCTTTCAGGCATATGTAGTTCTGCCAACTTTCACTGCTTGTTGATGAGTCGATTCATTTTAAGAGATATGATTAAGATCAATACTTAACTTACCTATATTTTTTATCAATTTTTTTAATTACACAGATAGATGATACATTGTATAGTAGAGATGTTACGCCAGCTTTTCATATTTTTCCATTAGCATTTGATAAATGTACTATTATGCAGTAGGATGAAATTTATTATTTAATATGTATCCTTATTTTACATCCATATTTAGTAGTGAAATTGGCAGCCATAATTTAGGGTGAGTAAGGTCTTTTAACAGCAGTCAGCAGCTCCCGCAACAAACATACTCTTTGCGTTTTTGCTCATTACCTCTTAAATAGTTACAATACAACAACTCAGTTTAATTGCTTAGCATAAAGACTCTTGGCTACCAGAAATACCAACCTAGAAGTTTTCTTATGGTTCATATCCTTTTATAGAAATTTCATTTTCTAGAATATGTTTTTTTCGATTTTTGAAAATTTCAAAAATAATAATTATTCTAAAGATTGTCAATGGATTAGGTTGATTTTTTAGGTATTAACTAGACCCTGAAATAGGATCTAAACAAATAATTATGTCCAACGTCCAAGTGAAGGTCAATATCATAAGAAATAGAAAGTTTTTTCGAAAAAATAGCAATTCATAAAAATGAACATAAATATATAACCAATGATTATTTTGCTTAGATCCTAATTGAAGACTTAGAGGAATACTTACGGATTCATGTGCAAAAAAAATTATTTTTTAACTATATTTACATATTTTTCTGATGTCATATTTTAAAAATTGCCATTTTCTGGAAAATTTTGACCATTTTTTGGCTAAAATAGTTCAAGTTTAATGCATGTTATGATGCATCAATGCTTTTTATACCAAGAGTTATCTAATTATCACATAAGCAAACTTTTATATTCAATAGTTTAAAAATGGCTTGATTAGGTGGGGGTCCCATCTTAACAAATTTTCATTTTATATATCCTCTAGGTGCAATTATTTCGTAAAGAAATGAAAGTGATACAGATTTTTTGTGTACAGACACATCCAGTACAGTGACACCGCTGATGTGAGAGACTTGGCTGCTTTTACATGTGAAATTGGACACTTTTGTTGACTATTGCAATTTTGTAGTGCTTGAACGTTTGCAATCCACTATCATTTTTTTTTAGGTTTTTTCTACTTTTTAAATACTAGGTTAAAAAATTACTCCAAACTTTAGGCTACTATTTTTACAAAGACATGTTTTATTCTGCGTGTATTTCATGTTTGTATGCCTGTTCTTTTTGTAAATATTGGCAATTTTTCAATTTTGGATTCAATAAATGAAAATTGTTAAAGATTTTAAATATGAAATCTTTGGATTTTCCTAATAAATAAAGAAATTCGTAATAATTGATGTCACTATTTCATTTCTACGCTCAATATTAATACCTAAGCCCACTTTTAAAAACACATTTGTTGCTCATATATTTGAAATTCACTAAATGGTAAAAGAAAAACCCATAATATAAGCATTTTCAATTGATATTTTTTGAAATTATGACAATTGACATTGTTAACCTCCACAAGTATTCATTATTTCATCATTATTGACAATTGATTATTTAAAAGATATGCTTCAATTTCAAATTTTATACAAGAAAATAAAATAAATGTAGTTATTGATACAAATATATTTATTGAAATGTAGGAACGGGCGGGGTGGGATAGGACAGGCCTGTAAAATCGCCTAAAGCCGAGCAGGCCTGAAAGGATTCTATTTGAACAAATATCACTCAGTGATAGCTAACCCAATTCACACCATTTTCTAATGTATAACTTGTAAAAGTTATAAGGTTATTATATTTTTCCTGCTATTCTAAATCATGTTTCCAAGAGTTTCAAGTTATCTTCAATCATTGGACATTGCAAATTCATAGATAGCTTTAATAATAATTACATATATTACTAACAGATTTTACTAGAATGAGACACTTGCGTCTGTTGTATGCCTTAATGGATTTATTCCGATAAAAGAATAAGCAATTTACAATTGCATATTTTTTGAAATTTATACTATGTTTAAACTTAATAGATCATAATTGAGATGAATGCGATCTCATTATAGCCATCAGTGTTTCCATATATTACACAAAGGCTATTATACCATGCAAATATGATCCTGAAGTTGTTGATATTTAAAGACAAATTGCGACAATCGCAAAAGATCAAATCCTATATTCAAAATGTATATTATATTCGCAAGTTCTTATAAGATGACAACATTAATTTATATTGTTTTTCTTGACCTAATGCTTTCGAAATTCTGATATAGATGGCTAGGTTACATGGTCGAATAAATCAACAGAATATAGCAATAAGTCTTAACTATTGCAGTCTTAAAAATATATTTTGGTAATAAAAGCAAATGTCATTATAAGATACCACGGAAATCCAATGCTATCATTTTAAAAATTTAGTAAATATAAGCCAAATGCGCTCCTAGTATGAATTTATAACATGCTAAGTCGCATAACTACATAGCTTCTGCATTTGTGAAACTTTAAATACACAATGTCAACATCTCCGCAACATCTCAATAAGGTTAAGCTGCATATTCTGATCATATATTCAATCTATTCGATTCTTGTTACTTAGTTCTTATTCAATTTTTGTTTGAAATTGTTCTTGTTAAAAACATTGAAACAGTAGAAGAAAGTTTCAGTACATATTGAGCCCACACCTGGAAATCATTATACATACATTGTTCTGCAGTTTAGCTCTTCGTTTCTAGCCCGAATATTTGCAAATACATGCTTTCTATTTACCATAAAGATGCTTATTTACTATGAAAAAGCATTAGTATACCATATTTCATAGACGATTTCTATGTCAGTTTTGGTCGACAAAATATGATTTTTGAAGATCAGGATTAATTGTATTATGTACTAATCTTATGTTTGTGTTAATTACATCTTGGGGTCAATCGTAGTGAAAACAAATTTTTGAAAATCAATTGAAAAATTCACTAATTTTAAATTTTCAATGAACCTTCCATGTTGAAATTCAGCACAAACAATGAATATGTAAAGTTGTCGGTAAATGTACAATAATAATTTTAACTTGATTTTAGTTTGAATCACACTAATGTATTGCGTTGACGTTAATTAATAAATTCAGAAATTTTCAATTAAAATTCGTAAATTTTACATGGAGGTTAATCAATGAATGTGAATGTAAAACACTTTGCGTGAGATATTTCTGTTAATTAAGGAACATTATCATATGGTTTCAATGAAAGCAATCAAACTTTTGGCAATTGTCAGAATTGAGGGATGTCCATAAAGACCTGAACTACATAAAACAATGTTTTATCTCTATTAAATCGCTTTAATTCTTGGGAAAATTTGAAATGCCGTCTTCAATAATGCAAATCTTATTTGTGGCCGATTTTTCAAGAGTATCAAAAATATTTCAGTATTTTCTAATGACGAACCTGCTACTCCTTATAAATCAGAAAACAAAATTTCCGAAAGTTGTGTACAGAAGACAAGAAAATTTTTTAAAATTTTGAGAAAATTTCTTTCCTATGCTCCAAGATCACTGTCGATTGAAACAATATTTATTGGTATACATTCACTATGTACTCTAGTATATCCAATAAATTTTTGAAAAGTAAAGAAAAACTATTGCAGGCGCAAATTGCAAAAGAACACTGAAAAGGTTTATGGCGCATTTCTCTTTTAGAAATTTAAAATAAATTTTTTTGACTTCATACTAATGTAGTATTTTGCACTTTACAGAATATGGCTTTGGTTCGAATTCTTTATATTCAATATTGACAGAGAAAATGAAAAAAGAAAAAATGGAATCAATTAACTTGAACATGTTTACTGGGGCTCCAAAACTCTTCTCCAAGTGAACTCACAATTTTTTAACTTGTACTATAAAATAGAATGCATCATTCTAAACATACTGAAAAAAAATTGAAAAAATCGGATCAATATTGAGTGAGCTATTGACCATTTAGTTTCCACGCTTGCATGCAATTCTTGTGCAAGCAATCCTATTGGCTGCTGCTTCTAAAGGCAAACTTTAACCCCCAAATACCCCATGAAGATTAGTATCAAATGTTTAAGATGTGTTCCCACTATCGACTTTTATAATCTGTCAAGAAATCGGTGACAAAAGTCGATAGTGTGAACACTCTATCTGCTTTTTTATTGGCTGATAAAAGTCGATAGTCTGAACGCTCCATCAGATTTTTTGGCAAACAGCCAGATTACTGACATCTGATAATTTATCAGCTGATCAAATCGATAGTCTGAACGGTACTAAAACTAGTCGAAAAGCTACTTGAAACTAATTGCTTACTTCTCAAGTAGGGAACAGACTTCCAAAACATAAATTATTGTCATTGAAATACTTCAATTTCAAAATATGTAAACATTGTTTACATTCCAAGACAAACCAATCCATAAACAGATGTTGTTGTTTTTCTTACTGTCAATCAAAAGATGATAATTTATCATC
>CABFPE010000639.1:134063-149409 GCA_900660155.1 Hofstenia miamia | reverse complement strand
TTAAACCCCCATGAACCCCCGTCAGATCCGCTACTGAATGGCTTTACAAATCTCAGCAAAACCAAGGGAATAAAATAGCAACTCATAATGTTGGAACGTTATTCACATTAAACAAACCTAAGAAAGCAATCATGGTATACGTTTACTATTTTTTCACAGTGAAAAGTCCAGAGGTGCATTCTTTTTATGTGCGAGGTGTGCGCCGCACACCTTCTAACCAACATTTTTATGATTTTAGAGCGTTTTTTCCCATCGCTTATTTGGGAGCTGAGTACATTTAATACCGCATCAAACTGATTTTTACAATATATTTTTATAAATTTATAATTTGTGATTAAATACTTAAGCGACTGTTTAATTACAGTGTAACACATCTAAATGAGTTCCCATTTTTATAACGCATTGTGTTTAGCACTTTCTTATAAAACCTATGTCTAAATTACAATTTTAGTAAAATTGAAGCATTTAGATTGTTTTGATCCATAACTACTGTACATTGGTTAAATTGGCTAGTACATGTATCATCTTGTTTAGCAATCATATCACTGATAAATTAATATGTCCTAGTTATTTCAATAACTATGTATTGCGACATCCACACTTCAATAAACATTAAAAGAGCAAGGTGTGCCGAACCGAGCTGAACTTGGCACAGTATTTAATATACAACGAGCCCAAAACGAGCCTATTTTAGACATAGCAAGTTTATACTTCTGCTTGTTAATTTGATTATGGAGATTTTTCTTATTTTTTTGCTGTCATTATGCCTTTCCTATAATCTTATTTAAGAAATGTCTATTAAATAATTGGAAGAGCTATGTAAAAAATTCTTTGAGCACAATATTTTTAAAAAAATACCGAGCTAAAACGAGCCTCATTCAAAGATTTTGTGACAAGTCTTGTTAGCCATCACATAATGAACAATAGCAAAGCAACCAAAAATATTTGTTTGTACAAACTTGCAAATGAAAGAACAGAATTCTGAAAAGGATTCTCTCTAATATGTATGTCAAGGAAAAAGCACAGAACACAGAGAAGCAAGTGGAGTACCTTAGGTTTTGCAAAATGTAAAAATACTAATATAATTTGAGATGCTATTCAATCACAAAACCTCAATTAAATATGCACTCTAAGCAACTTGCAATGCCAAGATCTATTTATTACTTCACTATTTTTTATCTCAAGATAGTGTTGAAGCACTTAAAATGTTTTATTCGCATTAAAAAAATATTTTTTATGTTTATGTTTTATTGTTGTTAGAATACTTATTTAAATTCAGATCCTTTTCGGATTGAAAACTAAAATTTTTTAAAAGTTCGGATCGGATCATAAAATTTTGAATCCTATTCCATCTCTGGTGGGTCATTCTTTTTCTGCTTCCATGCCAAATGCAGAGGTTCGAAAATAATAGCAAACGAGTCCTGTTCTTGGTTGAAATTGAAAAGTTGGTCTTATCACGTACTGGTCATGTCTGATGTTTTAGTATTTCGTGGTGTTGTTAAATAAACTAGGGTATCCATTTCAAATATTTTACTTGTTATCTGCTTTCAAGAAATATTCATTTGAATCATATTTTACGTTAATGTTGAGCACTTAAAAAATTATGCATTTAATCATGTTATGGATGGCTTCAAGTTTAAGCAATAACTGTATTTGAATTAGTTTGTAAATTTTGAAACTTTCGGTTCAGAATTGACGTATTTTTATATAAATACAATGACGAAACCAAACCAAGCCACTAGCAACTCTGTACCGTACACTAGGCAATGTGGCCCACGCTCCGCCACTGGAAAAGACATATAGCAGATTAATGGAATAGTCAATTACCTCAACAGGTAAGGTCGAGATGGGTCATTTGGCTCCAATCAATTGTTCTGATTGCATATTATGTATAGCAGACAATGCGGCACACGGCGCAAAGTGCATCAATTTAAAATAATAGATTAAATCAAAACGCAAATGAAGCAATGGGATGGGACAAGAGGAAAATATATTCGTGGGATGAAATTGGCTGGGACAGAGACAACTCGCCTGTCATGAGATTCCTAATAATTACCAAAATTAACAAATTAATTGAAGCGTTTTTCTTATGAAAATTAAAACTACTGTAGTAATTATTCCCAATTTTAAAGGATGTATACATAAGAGGCCTCAACCGTAAAACCTTTAGCTGTACCGACACATCACTAATGCATATGCGACAATAGCTATGTTAAAGATGAACTAGGACGTTATATCTAAAAAATTATTTTCAAATTTATACATTTGAAAATACGTTTTCAAAAATCGATCTTGTATGAATTGATCAGTGATAAATTTATTAGAAAAAAGTAATTCTTCGATTTTGTAGAGAACATCACTGTAATATCTGTTTTTAAATCGCTTTACAGAAAAATTATATTACTATTAAAATTTACTAAGAACTCTTTCTGCTTTTTAATTGCGTTTCGAAGTATTTTGTATCCATTAAATTTACAAACGCATAGATTGAATTGAATTTCTTTGAATAAATGACATTTTCATTGGTTTGACTGGAATTCATGTTAAGCAATTGTGGTACTTAATAATAGAAGCGCTTTTATGTGTAATGACAGGTACGTGAATTGTTAACCTGTTTATAGTAGTTTAACCGATCTCAACCATTGCCAAAACCGTTATTTCGCAAATATAAGCTTTACTAATTGCACATGTCTCTTGAAGAAACAGAACTTTTCGACGTTATTGAACATGATAGCCTGGAAAGCGTTAAATCCAATTCTGATCACACTATTCTGGAAGCCACAAATAACATTCCTACTAACATTTCTAGAAACACTGAAAACAACTACGAAGATATGGCTTTCAAATCATTGTGCTTAACACTACGCTGTGAATTCAAGGAGGCATGTCAAATGCTAATTTCATATGTAGATAATCATCCTGCAGTATGTGGTGCTTATGCTGCTAATCAGTTTCTAAGAGCAGTATTTCTTTTATCAGATATTCAGACTGAAATATCATTAAGAAATTTGGCGTCTACTTCAGTGAAGCTTAAAGAATTTACCAATAATAAGCAAAAATTGTTGTCATATAGTGCAAAAATATTTTTAGCAGATTGTTGTGTATTTTATGCAATTTTATTGTTTACAAGACAGAATAAGATTTCCTATGTTAAGGGAGCCCTTAGATTACACCAAGCATGGAAAATTTATCAGAATATTAACGATGTTTTAAGTGCCACTGAAAATGGATCGAGTGATTTAGACACAGACGATTTCAAGAGAATACAAGGCATGACGTCATTTGGGTTTGGATTAAGTAATCTAGTACTTACAATGCTGTCACCGAGAATTAAGACTTGGCTTGAGTTTATTGGTGTACCAAGTGGTGACAGACAGCTAGGTCTTGAAAGACTAAGGTATTCCTTGAACATCCCAAACGAAATTCATTCTCCAATTTCAGCAATAGTGTTAATAGTTTACTATGGATATGTCGAATCCATAACATATGTTGACCTTAAGCATCGATCAAGATGCTTGGAGGAAATGCACTTGTATTTAGACCAGTCCAAATTCTACTTTGAGAATAGCCCATTGGATGGAATTTTTAAGCTCTATTCTACTGAAAGCGAAGATGACGTTTACGCTATATGCAAGGAGTCGAAGTATTATAGTACAGATTATCCAGAACTAATAGAACTGTCGTTTTTAATACACAAGTGCCTAGTAGATATGGCCAGGCAAAACTACAGTGACGCTAGATATATTCTAGAACGTGTAATTAAAGAAACTTCTTGGAATAGATCTATTTACATTTACGTTTCAGCATTGTGTCTAGGTGCAGAAGAGAACAACGTCAAGTTTAAGGATGTTCAAAATCGCTTGAAAACGGCACAAAAATATGATTTGTATGAAGACGATAAATTTGCGGAAAGTAGAATAAAATTTTTATCAACAATTAAATGCACCAAAGATATCTTTAAGCTATTCTGCATTGAAATACTGTATCATTGGAATTCATTATGCTATGCCAATAAAAGTGACTTAAATGTATATATGCAGATTCTACGAAAACTCGATGGTAAAGTTAATTTTGAGGCATTAATTTGTTTTTTGCAAGGTGTTATTCTGAAGCATCAAAGATCGTACTCAGAGGCAGAAGTGCTTCTACTCGCAGCAAAATGTCCAAAGTATACTGAAAGTCGTCTTGCGTTTGTGCAGCCTTTTTCGTGCATTGAACTAGCGCGATGCAGTGTTAACAGGGTAGATAGTGACGAGAATGAAGCCAAACAGTACTTGATGGAAGTATTAGAAACTTCAACATTTAAAGGCTTCGATTTTGAACAGAAGGCCAATTTCTTAGCACACAACATGCTGAATAAGCTGAATGTTAATTATAAGTTGTAAAATTTAGGATATTATATATAGGAAATTGTCAACAATCGTTTTAAGTATATTGTAATGTGTTTTGTTAATATTGCTATGCTTCGAGTTTAATTGGGCCGTTCTGGGTCAGATATCTTCCGAGAATCGTGGGCCATACTTAGAACTGCATATTTTTATATAGTAACCGTTGGTGATATAATAATGTTTTAAAATGACTTAGACCATTTATTTATATAAGTTACCAGTACCACCAATTGATATTAAGAGTACCAGTAAACCAGCATACTTTGCTAAGATCGTGTGCAGCAAATTTGGGGCCGCATCCGGCAGGACTAGGCCACAACATTACGAATGAAAGCGCCTGAAATGAGCCAGGCCCTCAAAAATTTATTGGACCGGCCGATGCCAAAACGCGCCTCAATTAGAACGGCTATGTTAGTGTGCATACTTCTATAACATTATTTTAAATTGCGATTTAGGAATATTGTATAATTAAATTCATTAAGATAAATGTTTAGCAATAATATTTGCATATATATTTCCGGCCAACTCATGTTTCTTGTTTGCTCACAGCAACAAAAATATCGGAAATCGTGCATTTCAAAATGCTACAATTCAGCATGAGTCATCAATAAATTACAAGTGTACAAAACCTAGCAAAATTTAGTATGCAATAAGAAATGTTTGTCTATCACATGATAGGTTCGTAAAGAAGGAATTTTCAGAATAACGCTTCGAATTTCAGATATTTGCAATGCTAGATTACTAAAGCTCAAATATATATAAATACAGTACTGGAAAAAGAATTCGGCCAACTATGGTTTGTAACAAATATTTTAAGAAACGGACCCAAAGAATGTCATAAGTATTTTTAAATTAGATTTGGTGTTGCAGAAAGAGGAATTCATCAATGTTGAGACATAATTATTACTGTTTTCTTTAAATTTCAATGAGAGATGCTACAACGCTTATGATTAGCTAATATTTTCTTGGAAAAATGTATTCGGCCACGGCCACTTTAGACCAAATCAGAGAATTTGCAAATAATTTCATTGTTTGAACTTTTTTCAGTCTATTTATATTGAAAATGTCTAGTAAAAGTCTTTCTTCGCCATATGGGATGCCTGCTTACATACCTCTTGCCATATGCAAGCAAATTATCTCCAAACATTTGGAAGGGATGAGTCAACATAATATAGCTCGACTTGAAGAGTGACCTAGAAGTACTGTCGCTGATATTATCAGACGGTTCACTTCTGAAAACGTCATTGCCCCCAAGCCAAACTCCGGAAGACCAAAGAAGACCTCCAAAGCCTCCTAATTAGCTCTTGTGTGCCTTTCAAAACGAATTCTTAGGAAGAAGTCAGAGGAACTTTGCAAAGAATGGGCTGATGGTCACCTTGTGACAGTAAGAACTGTGCGAAACATCCTGAAGAAGTACTCAATTGGGGCTTTCGTGGCACCCAGGAAGCCATTGTTAACCTCAAAGCAAAAATTACGTCGGCTGAGGTGGGCCAAGCTAATGAGAGACAATTCATCTGAACATTGGTCTAATGTTATATTTTCAGATAAGTAAAGATTTGAGCTATACTCATAAAAAAAATGTTGATAAAAAGACCAACTGGGCAAAATTTAAGATTATTGCCTCAATTTACTCGGCACCATGAAGTATGGTTGTTGGGAAGTCTGTAATGGTATGTGCTGCATTATGGAAGTGTGGCCTTTGCAAGATTGTTCATATCACTGGTACTCTCCGAAGCTCTCAATATACTTGCTGACTTGCGTGGCCAATCTCCAGACGTCAACATTATTGAAAATATGCGGAAAGAGGTCAAATATCAAATTGGACAGCATACTCTTTACACTAAGACGAGCTGTGGAGCGCAATAAAGAAATAAATTTATGCAATTCCCAACAGCTTTATTGAAAGACTTTTTGCTTCAATCCCTGATCGCCTTGAACCTGTTATTCACTCAAAGAGACACCCTACAAAACATTAAGAGCGAATTTTGTTGCTAAGTGCTTATATTGCATCAAATATTAATTTATGCATCTTATTTTGGATTTACTTTTTTCGGATTATTCATTTGTTAAAATTTTTTCAGGTGGCCGAATATATTTTTCCAATACAAATTTTCTAATTTTGATTAAAAATTAATAGCCAATTGTTATTCTACATATTTTATGGTATTAGACATACAGATTTTCCTTTCTCAATCAAAGTAACACTTAGTTATAATTTAGGCACACTCTATCCAATGAATGTTCATTATTTATTCAAAATAGCAAGGTAGTCGAATACATATTTCCAGTAATGTATATATCCTTAGATAAAGCTGAAAAGGTTATTGAATCAAATCGAATCATTATACCCCGTTTACACGTGACATGAGACATGCATGTCTTGTGTTTTCAATGAGCGAATGTCACGTCTAAGCACCCAAAACACGCGACATTCAACCACTCAAGTAGAGCACTTGCAAAACATTCGAATATTAAAAGATTTTGATTTTCTCGAGTATCTTATATTATATGTCTTGTGTCACCGTGTAAACACCCAAAACATGAGACATGCATGTTTTCGAATAAAATTAACTAACAATTGTACCGCGATTTAACACAAATTAGAACAATATTACTAATGAAAGTTAACAACTAAATTGATCATATTTTTAGCTGAAATTATTGTGATGAGGTTAATGAAATCTTGATTTCTTGTACTTTATTATACATAAGCGATTCTTCCTTGTTGTAATTCTAGTACCGGTACTAATCTACATTTTGCCATTCTAATTATGGAATATCAATGTTTGTACTGTTAAATATTGATCGCAGAGCTTATACTCTGTTAATTTAAAAATTGATTTGAAAATAGACATTCTTCCAATGGGTCGGACACTGTTAATTATTCTACTTGAAAGAATTAGGTTGCTTTGGGATTTGTTTTTGTTCAATTCAAAGCACGTCAATGCTACATAAACATAACTGAGATCTCAATTTTTTCACATTTACTTATTCTCTATTCCAATCAAAAGCATATAACAATTTTACTCACATAGAATATATTTAATTTTATTTAGCACTAAGCGAAGATTTCATTAAACACATCACAATAACTTCAGCTAAAAATATGATCAATTTAGTAGTTAAGTTTGATTAGGAAAATTGTTCTAATTTGTGTTAAATCGCCGTACAATTGTTAGTTAATTTTATTCGAAAACATGCATGTCTCATGTTTTGGGTGTTTACACGGTGACACAAGACATATAAGATACTCGAGAAAATCAAAATCTTTTAATATTCGAATGTTTTTCAAGTGCTCTACTTGAGTGGTTGAATGTCGCGTGTTTTGGGTGTTTAGAGGTGACATTCGCTCATTGAAAACACAAGACATGCATGTCTCATGTCACGTGTAAACGGGGTATAAGCGAATTATCGTTGTGCTAAGTGCGGGTATTGCATCAGCCATTTAACGAGTACATTTTGCGTTGTGATTAAACACCACCTCTGACTACAGAAAGAAGCTGTTACNAGATATCCGGTCCGGTTAAATTATATTGGCAAGCACAGGACTAATCATTATTAATCTGTTGCTATTTTTGGAAAGGTTTTCTTCTTTAGATCCCTGTTCTTATAACACGAATCGAGACATCCCATAAAAATGGCTGTTGCCTCACTGCCTTTATCAACTTTGATTCTAAACCATCAGTCATGCTACTGTTAAATATTGATTGCAGAGCTTATACTCTGTTACTTTAAAAATTGATTTGAAAATGGACATTCTTACTATGGGTCAGACACTGTTAATTATTCTACTTGAAAGAATTAGGTTGCTTTGGGATTTGTTTTTTTTCAATTCCAAGCACGTCAATGCTATATAAACATAACAGATCGCAATTTTATTACATTTATTTTACTCACATAGAATATATTTAATTATTTAGTACTAAACAAAGTGCAAAAAATCAAGATTTCACTAAACACATCACAATAATTTCAGCTAAAAATATAATCAATTTGTAGTTAACTTTGATTAGGAAAATGGTTCTAATTTGTGTTAAATCGCTTTACAATTGTTATTTAATTTAATTCGAAAACATGCATGTCTCATGTTTTGGGTGTTTCCACGGGGACAAAAGACATAAAATACTCGAGAAAATCAAAATCTTTTAATATTCGAATGTTTTTCAAGTGCTCTACTTGAGTGGTTGAATGTCGAGTCTTTCGGATGTTTAGACGTAACATTCGCTCATTGAAAACACAAGACATGCATGTCTCATGTCACGTGTAAACGGGGTATTACCGAATTATCGTTGTGCTAAGTGCGGGTATTGCATCAGCCATTTAACGAGTACATTTTGCGTTGTGATTAAACACCACCTTTGACTACAGAAAGAAGCTGCTACCAGTTAACCTCGAAGCTCAAATGTTTTTCAATTATGCTACAATAATTTTAAATTGTTAACAGTAAATTATTGTTGCGATGCAATTATTGTTTTTTTGACTTTTTTAGATGCAATTATTTATTTTTACCTCAAAATAATATTGCAATCCAATTTTACACACCCCTGTATATGGTAGTCAGGTAGTCAGTGACTACCATAAATATTAATAAGAATGATACAATTTGAATTTTATTTCCTCCCATTATAATTGATTATTGTATTGATGCTGATGTATATTCAAATTATAGTTTATAGTGATAATTCCTTGGCTTATTCGAAATACAAAAATTCTAATGTAAATGCAATTTTGTTTAAGAGCACATAAATTTTTAATTTACAGCAAGAATGCGAACTTCTAACGAGGAGTTCATAAATATTCTATTTACGAACTTCTCGACTTCTAATACCCCGTGAACCAGATTATTATCTATTTGCCCAATTATCTACTCTGTCCCATTACAGTAATTTCTAAAAAATGTTTCTTAATTTATATTTAAAATTTGAATTCGTATTAGCAGTCCTTTGTATTTGCAAGGCGTACTTGAAAAATAAGAGTAATATTAGATTACGATTGACATCATTGAGCCCTAGTTTAAAAATATGTGTGTATCTACTATTAGGAAGATTATGAACAATACACTTAGTATGTACAGGAACAGGAAATAAAACCAGCTTTTTATTATTTTTTTAAATTAAATTTATAAGTTTACCTACTGATTCGTGGTGTATGATAAACAAATCTGTACACATGTACAGAAGATGCGGGTTCGAATCCCACCAAATGAATTGCACTATATTTAAAATTTCGCTAGTATAAATTTACATATTAATGGTAGTAAACCATTTTACTCCTCTTCGTATAATATACTACCGAAGTAATCATGTGCGATCGAATTGCTTGTGATTGTCACATCGCTAATTATCTCGGGTGGTTAGACGTGCAATTCTTTCAAATGTGACAGATCCCTTTTGAACAAATCACTAGTCTAACCGTGGCCTAACTACCAAGATAATTAGTGATGTGACGTGTTTTGTAACTTTTCTTGGTACCAATCACCTAGTCTAACCATAGCCAATGGAATTAATTCAATGTGAAGCAATGAGCGGAGTGCTTGCTTTGCTGGCTAAGCCTTCACGTGATGAATTGAACAAAACGGATGTAATTTTATCGTTTGAGCGAGCGTAAGTACAGCATTAAGTTGCTTGCTGTGGCGTAATCATTCAATGATTTTTAAAGCAAATTGTAATAAATTATTTCCTAATTCAATTCATATTATTACTTGATTCTTGAATAATTTTCGATTTGTACATTTATATCTAGGACATACTAATATATTTAGTACAGCTGTAGATTTATGCAAACACAAATATTAAGAAATTATTGGGCAAGCACTGCTTGCCTTGCTTACACACAGGAGCCGCCTATGGTTTTAGTAGATGTGGACTAAATTTTTTCTAATTATCAAATTCAATGTATAGAACCCTGAAAGATGAACTCCTCTTGACCCCAATTTATTTCTTGGATATTTCTAGCAATGTGAAGGATATAGATACATTTCTAGTTTTATTGAACTCAATATTTTATCATTATGCAACATGAAAATAATCAATAATTAAGGAAAAGATTAGAATTGTATACATGTATAGCAATGAGAAAAAGCACTAAATTCAAATTAAGATCAACAGCTGAAGAAATCAACAAATAGAATGCAACTTGTGGAAAAGATTATATTGGTTTTTCTAGTAAGCAGTTATCTAGTAGAATTAAAGAACATGAGATCCCTACTTAACTCTTCATATATGTTTTCCGGACATCATGTCATAATCAGACAAATTTAGGTTAGAAAATATACAAACTCAGCTGCGATGAAGACAATTCCTACCGTTTATGAGTGGAAATAAGTGAGATTTGGGGTCACAAAATGACATAATCGCTGGTTCACGGATATTGATGAGGGGTTTGCAGCACCATCTAGCAGTGATGTAATTACTGACTCATTTTTAATGTTTGCAATATTTACGAGAACCAATTTTACAATTATTCATATACTTATTGCTATAGTGATTCACTTATTTATGTGGCCATTTGTGTTTGCATGTTTACATTGTTTATTACCCCTGTTTTTGCTGATATATATATATTACATTGCTAGCTGACTTAATTGGGGGGGCATGTAAAGATTTAATTCACTATTTCCTATACATCACATGCAAAGGGCTACACTTCATTTATCAAATACATTGCTATTTCATTGTAAAAGCTTCTACATATTCTAATGATTGACATCCACTATTGTTGTAATTTATTCATTTTTGGGGTTTATACATTACATTCAAAGGGTTACATTTCGTTTTTTTCAAATGCACTGCTATTTCATTGTACAAAATTCCATGCAATTAATTTGTTTTTCGATAATACAAAACGGAAAAATATTTGCCATACATAAACATTACAGGCATATGAAATATAGACTTACATGATAAAGGCAATTTAAAGCACATATATATGCTTTCATTAATACACTATTATTACATTAGTTTTACAAATTTTCTTTCTTTGAATATCTTTTTGGTTTATATGGATTTTCAGAGTTGTACACATTTGAAGACTGTTACATCTTTGGTCAACTTTGCAAATTTTTTCAACTTTATTTGGTTTACAACTCTTTGTGGATGTATACATTACATGGGTTTTCCACTTTCCACTGCCTTTTCGAATTTGCACATCATTTTCAGCTTATTTTGGATTATGGATCTTGCATGGCTGCATACATTGTATGGCTTTTCTGCTTTTGTAGCTTTATTGTACATATTCCTCCCAGATAACAAATTTTGGTCTAAACAACGTTGCTTTTTAATTGTTTTTTTATGGTTGTTTTAACGTTGAAATGGTACCTTTTTGACTGGTCTAAACAACGTTGTTCCAACAACGTCATATTAGGTTGCTTTTTGGTTGTTTTTTCTGAATAAAAAAGCACTATTTTTAGGTTGTAACAACGTTATTTTTGTTGTCCATGATTGTTTTAGCATTACTTTTATATGCAATACATCAAACT
Organism: Hofstenia miamia; assembly: GCA_900660155.1. Classification (NCBI taxonomy): domain Eukaryota; kingdom Metazoa; phylum Xenacoelomorpha; order Acoela; family Hofsteniidae; genus Hofstenia; species Hofstenia miamia. Next base: position 137,544 of record CABFPE010000639.1, on the reverse strand, counting down.
TATATTAATAATCAGTTCAAACATTGCTGTTTAAACTAACACAAGCCCAACAAAGGGCAGAACAGTAATACACTAATTACATTAAATACAACATTTGCTGAAATTTTGAATGAATGTCTTGATTTTAAATGATAACAATAAGCATAAAAATCTGCCAAGTTTAACAAAAATTTAAACTTTTAAAGTTAAGTATAATTTTGAAATAATACTTTTTTAAATCGTAAAGAATCTCTTCTGCTCAAATGTAACTTTTTTATCTGACAGATAATTTGAAGGTGTCCAAATATTAATGAATAAATTATTTTGAAAATTCGCTTACCAAGTATATTATAATGTTTCACAGATTTAATATTTCAAAAAAGCTTTTTGCAATTCCATTCTTTATATAAAAATGATCTAGCAATCAAAATGATGAAGTGAGTTCTATTTGCTTGAATCTTAAATTACCCCATTTTTAGTTGCTCAAATTAGTATTAATGGTTGTTATTATGATGTTAATGGTTGCTGCAACAACCAAAAGTATGAAACAACCATAAACAACGTAAAAACAACCAAAATTGTTATCTGGGTTTATCCACTATTATTGTAGTTGGTATAAAACTGATGACACATTTGTTATTCACCGTCTTGCAGTTGTTGTCATTTCACCTGTATTATGTAGTTGCCATAGAAATAAGAATACGTTTTTCCAGATGATTCACCCTTCTTGTAGTTGTCACTCAATTCCTCATTACTGGATATGATTTCTGATTGTCAAAACTCCATGTTGAGATCGCCTTCTAAATGTACAAATGCTTGTAAATTGTGTATTATGTACATGTAAAAATATAGGTGTATGGTATTTTAAAGATAGATTGCTAAGAATTTTGAGAAAATTGCAAACTAATATTTGTAAGCATATAGGAGCTCTACAATATCAGCCATATGCCAAATAAAAATATTAATACATGCTTGATTAAAATACAAGATTTAGAAACAATATATATTAAAAACACGTAAAATATTGCAAATTAGTACAAATGATGAAAGCAAAAACATTAAATTCAGGGGATCAAAGCATACCAATGTTTCACGTGTAGACGCATTTCAAGATCAAAACCAAAGCCCCAGCTTTACATATATTTTGATATTGAAATCAATGTGCAGTATCAGCTTGCCAGGGCTAAGATATTTCCGCGATCACTTCATTTTAGATTGTTGACTATGACCAGAGGCCCAGTGAGAAAAAATATATGAGCGGGTGCATTAGGAAAATTGCTGCCCCTTCAAGTTGCAACTAGAATCATCTCATTTTATTTCTCTAAACCTACTACATATACATGTATAATCCAATCTTGATAGCAAATATAATAATTACCAAAATATGCAAAATAATATTTAAGACATATATGTGTATGTTTGACGATTGGTGTATATTGATACACTCTGTTTACCTGAAAAACAATAATAGCAAATGTGTAAAATTTCAAATTCAAATAGTTTTTCATAAGATAGGTTCAGTTTTGTTATCTTTGTTATAAGTCCAAGTTTGTCAAAAATAGAATCTTGAAATAGAGCTTAGCAATTCATAATTTGATCAGTAAGCATGGAAAAAATCAACATAATCCTGTCAGTCAAACACTACAATTAATCGCCCTGAAAAAAAATCAATTTCAGTGCATTTTTACCATCTTTTAATTATGAAATTTTTTCCTTTGCTTTTCTACTGTTCTAATTACAAACGTTCTAATGTTGACAAAATGACAAAAAATATCTTGCATGTAGTCAAAAAATTACATTTTTTATTCGTTACAAAACAATATAAGCTTCAAAACAGAAGTCTATCTCATGCAATCCTTTAAAATTACCCTAATTCAATAGTAAAAACCTTAATTCAAAAGTCAAGGTATTTCTGCTAAAAGTCAAGGTACATTAACAAAAATTTAATTGACTTTTGATTCCTTGGCCAATAATATTGACAAATCAATATGCTTTGAAAACTTCAAATACTCATAAAAAGCCAATCACTGTTTATTCAATTGTGCCCATCAGTTTTTATTACACTATCCATTTCCAAATTTTGTTTCAAATATTTTTCTGAGTATAAGAGCAAAATTCTTCTAGTCGCACATCAGACATAATTGTTTTAAAGAAGTTTCTGATCGTTCTGAGCTTACAAAGAGATCGTTCGCTGGAAGCAACAGCCACATGAATGCATACGCTTCAACAGGAAAAAAGGAAATATGTATTTTCTATTCGGACTTTCACTAGGCTGAATTTATTTCTGACCAATTTTTGATGACATATCAAAATGATTGTTGAAAGAAAATAAATGATTTTCAAATACAAAGTAATACAAAGATGAGATTGAGACTTAATAAAACACAGCAGTAGTGTAAGGAAAGGGGGAGGTTTTCAAAATTGATTTTGATTGGTTAAATCAAACCATTTTCGGCAAAAATAAAAATATTTTAAAAATGAAGGTCTATTTTTGAATATTTTAAAAAATTTCGTGGGGCTTCACCGTACTTTTCGTCACTTATTTGATCATGATAGAGATGTCCTCCTATTAGAAAATTCTGCATACGCCCATGAAACATAGGAAAGAAAACTGAGATTGACAAGGTAATGATTGGTATTTAACACCTTGGGTTATATTGCACCTTTTTGATTCTTCTATGGTATGGATAAAAATTGGTTTGACCTTCCAAACATTAATTGTATTCTCTAGGCTAGAATAGAAATGCAGATTAGTAATAGAAAATTTTAAATACAAACTTTCCGAATTGAAAACTGCCGAGAAAATAAGCTACTTAGGCCTAATAAAAGAGTTCCTTCAAATCCTAATTAGGCTATATTTAAAAACAATTATATTACCATACACAGCGACTTGAAGTAATTTTGAGCAGAAAATGCTTTAAATTGCATTTTATTCACTGGATCTGGAAATGTGATAACTTGTTCTGGCCCCCCACTGCATTTATGTTTGTGTTTCTCAAATTTTCTTTTGTTATAGATCCTGAAAAACATTTGAGGCAAAAAAATCATGTTTTCTATTTTTAAAAAAACTGCAAACATGCATTCAAATTTGTAATAGCAAGATAATGGCTTTGCTTGTCTTCTTCTAGCAAAAATAGATTGACAGTTTGTTCATGTGAGCACAGAGACATATACTCTAAAACAATAAATTGTTTGTTTACTGAATAAACTTTGACATTTATGGAATTCCAGCTTTTGAAAATGCATACATCATTTACTGATAGTGGGAATGTGAGACTGTTGCATTTTAATGTATGGAGAAATTTGTTCAAACATGTTATTTAACATTGATCTTTAATTTCCTGATGCAGTCAGGCTAGGACACTGTAAACAAAACACAGGTTTGATTGACTGGTTTTTGGATTAACTAAGAATTTGCTGCTTTTAAGATAGTCTGGTAAGGGAATATATGACCCCCTACAACTTGGGCTGTATTTGAAAACCCAAAGTCCAACTCTATTTA
>CABFPE010000639.1:90862-126086 GCA_900660155.1 Hofstenia miamia | reverse complement strand
ACGATTGGATATTAACATTGGGACCAATGCATAAAATTATAACGGATCAAGGTGTACAATTCGAAAGTTCCTTGTTCAAAGAAATGATGACACATATGGAAATTTTACATGAACACACTACAACATACCATCCGCAAGCAAATGGAATGGCAGAGAGAACAAACAAAACACTGTTAAAATTAATATGTGCACTTACTTCTCGAATTGGTGGAAAACAATGGTGAAAAATTATTAAAAAAGTTGAATACTTTTATAATACGTCCGTGCATAGTACAACAGGTGTTTCTCCATTTAAAGCCATGTTTGGACATGAAGCTACAACTCTATTATCCATTATGTTTAAAAATTATGTCGATCAACCTATTGATAAATACATTCGCGATCTCAAAAGAATTTAACTTCTACTCATGAAACAATGATCCATAACACCAAGAGGAGTGCAGTTCGTCAAATACGCAACTTCAATAAAAAGATTTACGGTAAACCTCATGAGATAGGAGACAGTGTTTATGTATTTACACCACGTATTACAACTGATAAGAAACAAGTTCGTAAATTAGCTAACAAATGGTCTGGTCCTTTTAAAATTTTAAAAATACTACCAGATAACAATTATAAATTAGATAACGGTAAAATTGTACACTTTCAAAATATTAAACGTACAATAAAAGACATTGAAAACATTGTATTAGATAATTTTCAACAATTAAAATTAATTGATTTGGGTATTGAAAATTATTACGATGTCGACGATATTAAAAGTGTAGATGAAGAATCTTTCGATGAAGAAATTCACTACGATATACCTATAGATGAAAAGAAAACGTATCCCACTCGTTCCACACGAGAAAAACTTATTAAATTATAATATAATATATTACATTATATTATTCCCGCAATGGGAATAGATTATTAATTTTATGTTTAGAATGAAACGTCAAAATACACCAAAGAAATCCCCATCGAAATCTAGGGGTAGTATTTTAAAGTCGTATTTTTTAATTTCGTATAATGGAAATTTAAATTTTCTTCTAAAATCGTATTCCAATAATTACGTATTCCAGTAGTATCGTATTCCATTAATTTCGTATTCCAATAACTTCGTATTCCACTAATATCATATTTGAATAGCATCGTTTCCAATAATTTAGTATTTCGTACTCCAGTAGTATTGTATTTTGTATATATGTCATAAACAATGATGACATTTTCTTCATAGATTTTACGAAATTTTGTCTACTTTTAATGTAGTTTATTGGAAATAATACGTGCTTTAATATGGTATATAGCTCCTGTAAATATTTTGAGGGTACATTCAGCTTCAATAGAAATGAAATTTAATTAAAATTGAAACTAGCTTTTAATTTTAGACAATTTTTAGCAGATACTGTTTATATATCGGATTGTCGCCTTTGAATATTCCTTAAGTGAATTTTCGCATTTCTATAAACGAATTCGTACTAAGCTTAATGTTTTTTATGCAACAACATGTTTAAATCGTATATTTTATACGAAATTAAAAAATACGAAATTATTGGAATACGAAATTATTGGAAACGGTGCTTTTGGAATACGAAGTTATTGGAAACAATGCTATTGGAATAAATACGAAATTAAAAAATACGGCGTTAAAAATCCTGCCCATAATATTAAGTTGTCTGGGCCCCACAACTGGATTGCCTCAGGGCCCCCCATGATGTTAATCCGGCTCTGCCCACAATGCGCCTAATCCTTGATACTCTTGCAGTTCACAAACAGTTTATTCAAAGAAACGTGCGTTGAAAGTTGACCAACTAACAGAGATACTTAATTACACTGAACAGCGCAAGAATTCAACTATTCAGCAGTTGGATCTTGCAGATAGATACTGCAAAAGCTGTTCCATCAAAATTACAAGATGATAAACGAACTGTTTATCTACTAAAGATGATGGCAATGCCATGGAACTAAGTTGCCTAAGTAATTATTAGATTATCTCATGTTAATTCATTGTATCCCGCAATCAATATAAAATATTATATTTATCAAAATTAACGTTTGCATATATTTACAAAATATGGAAAATTGAAACTGCTTTCTATGTCAATTGCTAACAGCGCCTGGATACGATGGTGGTGGTGGTAACGATTGCACTAAAAAGCAAGTATGAGTGATGGGAGATAGCTATATTATCACCAAAAATATTTCTTACGCAGTTTTTGCAAACATTGTTTGTTTTACGTATTTCGGAATTTAGGGCTTTTCTCATAACTGTAATAACGTACTTTACTGTTTTCCCAGGATGGGAAATGGATCAATTTTTCAACCCACAATCCCACTCAGCCTGTTCTATAGTGAACCGCGGCCCTATACGCAACCTGGAACCGACTGATCAAAAAATATTATTACTAGTATAATATTCACGAAACTGTTTTAATAAAACTAACTAACAATAAAAAAAATACAAAAATGTTATTTGACTGCTTAAATTATTCCTCAACTCTGCTAGGATTCTTCCAACCCAACGTCTATAAATGACTTCGTTGCTCCACCATTATCCGCACAAGAGTGACTCAGAGGCCCAGTGAGAAAAAATATATGAGGGGGTGCATTAGCAAAGTTGCTGCCCCTTCAAGTTGCAACTAGAATCGCCTCAGTTTATTTCTCTAAACCTACTACATATACAAGTATAATGCAATCTTGATAGCAAATATAATAATTACCAAAATATGCAAAATAATATTTAAGACATATATGCGTATGTTTGGCGACTGGTGTATATTGATACACTCTGTTTACTTGAAAAACAATAATAGCAAATGTGTAAAATTTCAAATTCAAATAGTTTTTCATAAGATAGGTTCAGTTTTGTTATCTTTGTTATAAGTCCAAGTTTGTCAAAAATAGAATCTTGAAATAGCGCTTATCAATTCATAATTTGATCAGTAAGCATGGAAAAAATCAAATAATCCTGTCAGTCAAACACTACAATTAATCGCCCTGAAAAAAATCAATTTCAGTGCATTTTTACCATCTTTTAATTATGCAATTTTTTTCCTTTGCTTTTCTACTGTTCTAATTACAAACGTCCTAATGTTGACAAAATGACAAAAAATATCTTGCATGTAGTCTAAAAATTACATTTTTTATTCGTTACAAAACAATATAAGCTTCAAAACAGAAGTCTATCTCATGCAATCCTTTAAAATTAAAAGCATTAAATGTTTCCCTACCCTAATTCAATAGTAAAAATGTTTCTGCTAAAAGTCAAGGTACATAAACAAAAATTTAATTGACTTTTGATTCCTTGGCCAATAATATTGACAAATCAATATGATTTGAAAACTTCAAATACACATAAAAAGCCAATCACTGTTTATTCAATTGTGCCCATCAGTTTTTATTACACTATCCATTTCCAAATTTTCTTTCAAATATTTTTCTGAGTATAAGAGCAAAATTCTTCTAGTCGCACATCAGACATAATTGTTTTAAAGAAGTTTCTGATCATTCTGAGCTTACTAAGAGATCGTTCACTGGAAGCAACAGCCACATGAATGCATGTGCTTCAACAGGAAAGAGGAAATATGTGTTTTCTATTCAGACTTTCACTAGGCTGAATTTATTTTTGACCATTTTTTAGTGACATATCAAAATGATTGTAGAAAGGAAAATAAATGATTGTCAAATACAAAGTAATACAAAGATGAGATTGAGACTTAATAAAACACAGCAGTAGTGTAAGGAAAAGGGGAGGTTTTCAAAATTGATTTTGATTGGTTAAATCAAACCATTTTCGGCAAAAATTAAAATATTTTAAAAATGAAGGTCTATTTTTGAATATTTTAATAAATTTCTGTGGGGCTTCACCGTACTTTTCGTCACTTATTTGATCATGATAGAGATGTCCTCCTATTAGAAAATTCTGCATACGCCCATGAAACATAGGAAAGAAAACTGAGATTGACAAGGTAATGATTGGTATTTAACACCTATTGGGTTATATTGCACCTTTTTTATTCTTCTATGGTATGGATAAAAATTGGTTTTTCTATGCAAATCATTAATTGTTATAATGCTAGCAAAATGTCATATGTGGAGAGAACATAAGAAGCACATTAATATGGTGAGGGGAGCAAACTAGCATCAGATAAACAACAACAATATCTAAGTAATCAAAGTAGAAAAACTTAATATTATTAAACTAAAAACAATTATATTACCATACACAGCGACTTGAAGTAATTTTGAGCAGAAAATGCTTTAAATTGCATTTTATTCACTGGATCTGGAAATGTGATAACTTGTTCTGGCCCCCCACTGCATTTATGTTTGTGTTTCTCAAATTTTCTTTTGTTATAGATCCTGAAAAACATTTGAGGCAAAAAAATCATGTTTTCTATTTTTAAAAAAACTGCAAACATGCATTCAAATTTGTAATAGCAAGATAATGGCTTTGCTTGTCTTCTTCTAGCAAAAATAGATTGACAGTTTGTTCATGTGAGCACAGAGACATATACTCTAAAACAATAAATTGTTTGTTTACTGAATAAACTTTGACATTTATGGAATTCCAGCTTTTGAAAATGCATACATCATTTACTGATAGTGGGAATGTGAGACTGTTGCATTTTAATGTATGGAGAAATTTGTTCAAACATGTTATTTAGCATTGATCTTTAATTTCCTGATGCAGTCAGGCTAGGACACTGTAAACAAAACACAAGTTTGATTGACTGGTTTTTGGATTAACTAAGAATTTGCTGCTTTTAAGATAGTCTGGTAAGGGAATATATGACCCCCTACAACTTGGCCTGTATTTGAAAACCCAAAGTCCAACTCTATTTATGCTTTTTAATATAAATCAGTTCAATTTGTAGCATACATACAGATATACTTGGCAATTTCATCAACCAGGTGATAGAAATTAGTATCACTCACTTAGCCCAGATCAGAATACTGATACTGGCAATGATGTGGGATAAAGTAGTGACACTTTTTCCTTGTCATTTTCCACCTCACACATTAAATAATTTTTTGCTGAAAAATGAGTGGAAACCTCACTTGAAATAACCTTGCATATTGATTTATGATGGTTTGAGAAGGCCTTGTTTATATCTACTGAACTTACTGTAACATCTTCTACCAGGCTTCAATGGTATGCTAGTGGGCAGAGATGTACTGTTCTTAAACTGCTTAGATTTTATGTTATTAATCTCCAATAACTATATTTAATGGATAATGCAAACAAGCACTATTTAGGTGAGGAAGCCTTGAGGTATCTTTGCCAGCTGTTAAATGGGTTCCTCCTCTCAGCTCAGTGAAGCAACTTATGTGTGCCCTATCCTAGCTTGGTACTTACTCAAGGCTCAACACAATTAAACTTAGTCTCAATTTTGTATAGTGTACTCTATGTTTGCAACCTTGATAGTTACTAGTGGCTTGTTCAAATAAATACATAATTAGCCATTACTGAAATATAATGGCTTTATATAAATAAGATAACTAAATAGAAGCTTCCTAACCTACATGTAATAACTGATACATATAGGGTCACATTATCAGTCAAGTTATAGTCACTAATTTGGATCTGGTTTAAATATAAATATAAAAATTTACATTTGGCTTACCAGCTTATATTGAATTCATTATCATTCATACATGTAAGCAGGGATCAATAGTGAGCTAAACAGAAGTAAAAACTCCTAGTTGTATACTTAACCTAAGTGTAGGTTTGTGGTTTGGAACAAGGAACCAAGAATCATTCCCATTGTGATATCCTCACAACTACTGAACACTAACCATTTAGCTAAACATTCAAATTAATAATCAAACTGTAATAAACTAAGGATAAGAATTCCAAAGAATTTTCTTTAACAAATTGTACAATGGTTTTGCTCTATTTATATCTGAGTTCAAAAAGTACCTGTTGAATTGAATTTCAAATTATTCATCTGCCAAGATGGCTAAAAAATGTGGATGTGAATTCGCCCTCTTTGTTTTGCCAAATTAGTTGAATCAACAAATACCAATTGTTAATCTTTTCACTGATAATTTCTTAGTTTGTTATACAAAAGTAATTTAAGATGATAATTAATTTATAATTTATTTTTAATCAAATTTCAGTTCAATCATAACCAACTATTTTCTTTAGCAGTTTGATTAGTTTTGGATTGTGCTACATTATATTAATTGAATGGTAGCTCACAAATGCTCATCTACATGCATTCTCTGATCTATGTACTGTATAATCACTATTGCTGTTCAAATATTGTTGTGTCAGAATCTTTTTTGAATGCTTTTCATTTAAATGTTTATTTAGTGCTGTCTTACATCCAAAATACATCTTGCAGTATACACAGAAATTAACTGTTGTCCACTTAAATGTCACCTTACTTGATTGAGCATGTGTAAAATCAAACAAAAGTATACACAGCCATTAAATAATGTATCAATTTTTGAAAAATTTTTAAACATACATTTTCAAAAACATAGATAGAATAATTTATGTTTTGGTATAACATGTAATCATTCTTCACCTTTTTCAAAAACATGTGCTAGAATAATTGTTTTAGCATAACACATAAAGGGTTTTAGCTTTTTTTCAAAAATACAGATAGAATAATTTATGTTTTGGCAAAATATGTAATCATTTAAAAAATATATAAACTGGTAAGAGGCAAAGCATGGAAATTTACATAAACACATTATGGGAAAAAATACCAATGTGTTGTAACAATTAGAGACATGTATTCAGTACTAGATAAAATCAGATATTAGCACATGCATGTTTAAATTAAAATAACTCTTTAAACAAGATTACATTAACAAAATAAACGTCAACATCTCATGTATTGATCACCCAAAAAACAGGTATTAGACAATAACACATGCATGTTTAAATAAAAAATAACTCTCTAAATGAAATTACATTTTAATAAATAAGCATCAATATCTTGTGGTGATCACCCAAAAGTGGGTATTAGATAAAAACACATGCATGTTTAAATCAAAAATAACTCCTTAAACAAAATAACATTTTACAAATAAATGGCAACATCTTGTAAGAGTATGGTTAGAATTTCAAAATAATAGAATATAACATATGCTCAAATGTAAAACATTTTTTGAATAACCACTGCAATGTGTAACATGTTAAATAATTAAATACACAGAGAGAGAGAGAGTGATTTTGTAACAAGTTAAATTTGTCTTTTAATAGCTATGAAATAGAGTCATGAATTCACAGATAAAATTTATTTGTTCAGGTGTACAATGTCTAATTGAGAGCACATGTAACTACAAGAAATCAAACATTTCATTTCCATCATCCCTCTTTCAAATTCAACTTAGAAAAAGAGAAGCATAGACACTTGTGCATTTTTTGAAAATAATGTTCTCTCACTACAACAATAAGAAGCAATTTGTTTTTTAAAATTCACACAAGTGAGAAATAAAACAGCATTCCCCATTGCTAATGGGTTTTTAATATCTTGTTAATTTAAGCAGAATGAAATCAGCCCTAATTGTTTTTTTTTCACTTCAATGTAAAGTAAAATCTTTCATATGTTCATTAATTTTTAAAAAATAGATGACTGGTGAATCACACCATTTAACATAACTGTGTTCACCATGCTTTCAAATTATAAAACATTGACAACAGTACTGGATTTATTTAACTGTGAAAAAACCTCTATGGTGTTTTTTAAAAATGCAAATGATTTGCAAACACAATTTTCAAAATAAGAAAAGCATGCTATATCATGTACTTACACACTTGAACTGGTGTTTGCAGGCATCATGGTGTTTGTGTTTGGAGTTTGAATGTTGAAGATGTCCTTGGTTTATTGTCACCAGATCCAGTAGTTTCATTGTATTTTAACATCATTCATTCAACCTGACCTTTGAAAGATTGACTCCAATCATTGAAATTTGGGGGATACAAATTCATCTCTTGATCTTTTGGCATTGTGTCAAAACTAAAAACAATTTTTTAATAAATGTAATACAAAACAATACATAATAATAAATATTTTTAGATTGTGAAAAATTTATGAAAAGGGGGGATACAATAATGACTTACATAATTTTTCAAATGACACATCTAAAGGGTATTTCCTCAATGATTTGGGAGAACTGGGAATTCCAGCCTGATAAGAAATCAGAAACATTGGTGAATGACATTTTTAAGTAAATATGAGTTGATAAACTCAAGTGTGATTCAAAGCAAAGCTAAATTAAAAATGAAAAAAGATATTAAAAAAATTAGCCTCTAGTTGGAGATGTAAAAAACTAATTAGTACATTAGTGAAACAATTTAAAAAACACTTCAAAACATTCCTGTGATAAAATTTAATAGATGCTCTAAAAGATTATAGGAAAAACCTTTTAAATTTGGAGGGTTATGCTAATTAAAACCATTCCAATAAAATGAAGCAAGTTTAAAGTATTTCTATGAAAAACAACATTAATTGATTTTCCAGGTGTTTTTGCAAAATCCCAGATGGGAAATGTGCTAAAAATTTGAATTTTTTAAATTAATCCTGATGGCAATTCTTTTTTTTGTGTGAGTCATGCAAACAGATTCCCAACTCTTAGCATAATGAGAAGTACATCTATAAGCATTTAGATACAATATTATTATGGGAAAACCAAGAATTTTATAATCTAAAAACACAGTTCTTTATAGAACAGGGTGGAAATGGTGAATTGATATCAACACAAACTAGATATGTGGGTGTACACATAACAGATATTTGATAATGTTCTAACAACATTTTGGGGTTGGGAAATGAATTAACTCAGCTAGTTGATGACTGGATCAAATGAATTAAGTTATTTTTGATTGGCTTAATGCTAAAAGTATGTAATAAATAACACATACTTTGAATGTTTTTTTTAATTTTAAATTTGACAATGACTCCAAAAGCTGTTAAGAAGACTTTTGCTCAACAATCTATGAAAGATGGGCAGAGCAAACAACACAATCTCTCACAACCAAAAAAATCATTTTGAAGCCCTTATTGCCAAAGACTGTGTATTCTGTAAAGACTATGGGTAATTGATTCAGCCTGAAATTGTCAACAATCTCAATGAAATTTCTGAAGAACACCAAATAAAATATATGCCAGCTAGAGAATTAAAAATCAATGAGTGGCAAAAAATTTGCAATGCACACTGTTTTCACACAAAGCATGGTCTAGCAGTAAAAATTATTTTGTAAAATGATAGGCCTTTTTTCCTGCCATATTATGCAGAGAAAGCTACAGGGGAAAAATACAAGATGCATCTCAAACTTAAAATTTGGCATGGCAAGGATAAACCAGCAATATATCCTGGTGGCAAAGCACAGACTCTATTGAAATTTAGCATATAATTTATTTAGAATATAAAAATATATATGTACCAATGATTTATATTTCAACTAATACTTCATTTGTTAAAAATTAGTACTTACTACTGAAACAAAAACCCTGATTTAAGAAAACATTTGATAAATTCCTAGTGTTTAAAATTTACAATTATTTAACTATTTTTTTAACAGAAAGCATTAATATTAGGAATAAAACAAAATACAACATACCTATTTTTTAAAAACAAAAATATTTCACACAGTTTTTTCAAGTGTAAAATTAGCATTTGAATTAAAAAAAATTTTATTAATTAAAACTGAATTTCTATTAAATTTTAAAACTTGCTAAAATAAAAAAGCTAAACAAAGAAATATTTGTAATAACTTGATATTAATAGATGAATGAATTAAGCTCTTATTCATAAACCAATTAGCCATGCTTGTGCAAGACTTTTTTGCAAAGGAATTCTATTTAACATTTCACAATTGTGGATATATTTATTGAGCAGTAAATTAAAAAATGAATTTATTCATTCACTTGTAAGTTTTACAACTGTTTGTTTTGACCAAGTTATTCATTGTTCACAGCCATGAAGAGAGAACATGTATTATTTAAAGTGCATGGAAATGTCTACAATAGTGTTTACTACATCAAGAAATTGTTGATTTTAATCATTGAAAAACTTTACATTCTTACAGTATGCCACTAAAATGCAATGTTTAAATCTTTCCCATCTCATATAAGAAAGGCTTTTAACGGGTATATGTGCAATTTCCATCATATTAGATTTACAGAAGGCAATCTCACAAGCAAACAAATACTTCAATTTATTTATTCACTAAATTTATCAACACACAAGAACACAATGTTTTGAGGATGTGATGCTATGAACTGTGAATTTCTTATCAAAATAATCTCACAGCCAGTGGAAAATTTATTGAACTTTGGATATTAGTACCCACAGAGCATGAGGGATTCTACCAGTTGCATAAAAAACAATTACAGATTTGTACAACAAATGAAGACTCCCAGTATATTTGATATTACTAGTAAATAAAAATTTAAAAAATTCATTGTAAGGTCTCTACTGCAAAGTGAAATACAGAGCAAATGACTTCTTTTTACTACTCCTACTATTTTCTTAAAACTGATATTTTTCAAATACATTCATGCTTTAACATATACTATTAATTCCCACAACTATGTAATTTATACAATGAATTATACAGAAAATGTTATTTCTCTCTTTTTAAAATTTATAATGATTTGTGCTTTTGATAAATGTTTCCTACATGTAAAAAGAATGGAAAAAGTAATATGAAATGGTGTTCTATTCTTTTCAAAAGCTAAATATTTTCAAAATTGTAATACAGTGCCCCTTCTTTCACCTTGCATAAATACAAAATCATCATCACAAAAGAGTTTTTTCTACCAAGTGTTTGTAATTCTTACAAATTACATCTCCATAGCATTTAGGTAGAAAATAGTAGAATCCATTCTCAAGTTTAAATTTTAATACACTTCCAAATTTTATTTTTAGCTGTACCATGTCTGTGATTGTAAGCCAAACTTTCTTTGGTAAATCACTAGCAAAACATGTGCTTGCAAAAGTACACTCTCAATTGACATTGTTTAAACACTGTAAAATGTTATCTGCATTGTCATGGAGTATAGAACTATTATTAATTCTCTTTTGCTGGTGATGATTCTTTTCTTTAATGGGTGGCTATGAGAAGGGGTGGTGCATAACTCATTGAAATGACTGCCAAGTGATTTGGTCATTATTGTTTAAATAGATATTATGCTTGTAGGCTGATTTTTTTTAGGGGAAAGATTTCACACCAATGAAAAATAATGAATTTATCCAACAATTTACAATGAATATATAGAAAGGATTGCTCAATAGGAATAAAATCACATGATGTATAACTGAGGAAAGTAAATTAGTAGAAACAAGCATCATGTACATGACCAAAGTAAACTAATAAAATACTTAGTCAGCAATGATAATTGTTGTGCATGTGGGTCTGTGAGAGGGTGATGTGTTTTGAAAACAATATTTAGTTTTTTAGATGTAATGTTAGATTCTCAAAAAACAAATTAAACATTGTACATAGAACCAGCTAAGTGATTGAAAGCCATGGAAAATTTTCATGTATTATTACAAAAAATTTTATGTAAACCCAATTAACCAACTAATTTATGCCTGCAAACTAAAATTGCATGTGGAATAACAGCCAAATCATGTATTATAAATCAGTCACCATAGAAGACATGTGATTATGAATCATTGTAAGCTAAACCAGCCCCATAATGTAAATAGCTATAGCATGTATATAAATCATTGTAAACTAAATTAACCTCATCATGTAAATAATAAGTAATTAAATCATTGTAAGAATCAATCCCTGTAAATGTCATAGCAGCCATGTTTTTATGAATAATTGAAAAATCTATCCCCATAAATGTCATGAGTTAGTAATTACTAATAGATGGTATTGCAAACCCTATACTGATATTCATGACTCAGCCAAATGTCATAGGTGTTACAAGAACTTCAGGGTGTCCCAATGAGACCAAGTCTGTCTTTCCTACCCTACTACTCTTATTACATTAGTTTTACACAATGGTATTTTCTCTGCATTTCTTTTTTGGTTTATATAGATTTTTGGGTGATGTACATGTTTGCTGACTGTTACAACTTTTGTTGACTTTGCACATTTTCCAGTTTATTTGGTTTATGACTCTTGTTCACAGTCTTGTTGTTATCTTTTCCATTGTATTGTTTAGTTGCCATAGAAATGACAATGCATTTTTCCAGGCAATTCACAATTCTTTTAGTTGACACATTGCTACACACTCAATTCCCCTTTTCTGGATTTCCAATCACTAAATTAATCAAAACTCAATGTTGAGATCCCCTTCTTAACATAAAAATGCTTGTAAATTGTGTATTATTCATACAGGCACATAGTATTTAGAAGACAGTTCACCAAGGATTTTTAAAAAAATTACAAAATAATAATTTATAAGTGAAAAACAAGGTCTATAAATTCACTTAACTGCAGTATAAACTCTACTATGACCTACAAAATTTAATACATATTCAGGTATTGTAGGACATTTGCATCTAAAGTTGTAAAATGACAATGTGTGTCTATTAAATAATATTTGATGTTAGTCATTTTACAATTATTGATTTAATATTTATTTGTATTTTGATTGGTCACTTGAACAAGGAATCCATTTTGTTTGCATAATTTAAAAATCAGACATTGCTGTATCATTTAATATTTTGTTTTGCTATTACTCACCATCTGATAATAAATGAGTTACTGTTTGCTATTATTTGTAAATATGCTAAAGTGTGAATTCTGTTAATTTAAGTTTTGCTACCCTAGCTTCCAGTTGCTTTTACTTTTGATATTATAAATTTCCCCAGCCATATACTTGATTAACATTATATTTTAGCATTTTCTGGATAATAGACTTATATTTGACTTTATTTATTTTATTTATGTATTTGATCAGAATGATCAATGCATAGGGTGTCACTTCGGAAGAAAGGTAAGATAACCAGAGGCTTTAAATGGTCCTCTGGTTTGACTCCTCTAGTCTAAGTGATAGTAGGTATTAGGTTAAGGATGAGTATGGTTAGAAAGCATGGTTTGCATGTAGCTATAATTATTGTATTTTCTCTAGTCTAAAATGAGCTGAGAATTAGATGTTGTAAATGGTTCATCACTTCAGCTGAAGGCCTGATTCTGTAAGAAGAAGTTTGGAATTAACTTGTTCCCTGAATAATTGTTATCCATGGAATGAATGTGCTCTTGTTTTCTCATTAGTTAGAAGTACATAATAACTAGCAGTTTCATTGGTTGTGTTTTAATATATCTAAAGATTGAATGCTTGCTGAGTGTTGCACATGCTTCTACCACAAGACAAGCATTCTACATAGTGACCCTGACGATTTTGAATATGCTACCAATGGATTTTACCTCTTTGTTTTTCATTAAATAAAGTAATACACTCTTGAAGAGTAATACAAACAAGAGTGGTTATTGTTCTTACTGTTTCTATTAAATCCTTACACAAATCAGTACAGAAATCAAAAACATTAGCTGCAGTGCTGCAGCCAACCTCTAACTCAAGATCAACCTAATTGGTACTAAATACTAGCTAAAGAGTCATACCAGCTACCATCTTGGTTTCAATTATCTTACCATATCTCATTTGATATCACTATGGAATCTCATATAACTCACTCCAAAACTCATAAAGCCCTTACTGTTGAAGACCTTCAACAAACTTCCCATGATGGACTTTTACAAATGGTTGTAAATCTCCAAAACAACTTACTTGAATCTGAAAATCAAAAAGAAAATCTGGAANTGGATTTTACCTCTTTGTTTTTCATTAAATAAAGTAATACACTCTTGAAGAGTAATACAAACAAGAGTGGTTATTGTTCTTACTGTTTCTATTAAATCCTTACACAAATCAGTACAGAAATCAAAAACATTAGCTGCAGTGCTGCAGCCAACCTCTAACTCAAGATCAACCTAATTGGTACTAAATACTAGCTAAAGAGTCATACCAGCTACCATCTTGGTTTCAATTATCTTACCATATCTCATTTGATATCACTATGGAATCTCATATAACTCACTCCAAAACTCATAAAGCCCTTACTGTTGAAGACCTTCAACAAACTTCCCATGATGGACTTTTACAAATGGTTGTAAATCTCCAAAACAACTTACTTGAATCTGAAAATCAAAAAGAAAATCTGGAACAACAATTACTTGAAGCTTACCCTACAGAACAAAATTTAGTTGAGAAATTAAGCAATTTTCAGGAACAATTCAAAGAATTTAAAAACAAATGCTTGCTGTCAATCAACAACAATCAGCACAACCAGTTTTTCAAGAAAATCAATCCACTCCCATTGACGTAACTCCTCAACTTGCTGCAATTTGCAAAGAAATTTTTGATCAATTTGAGAAACTCGAAAAGAAAATGTCAGATGACTTGAAAGAATTTTTTCAAGATGCCAAAGCAAACAAAATTCCCACTGATGTGTTTCAGCCTTGCTATGAAGATTTTCTATTACCCGAATTTCCAACAAACACAATGCCACTTAATATAGTTCAACCTCCAAAATTGAACTGAAAAATTGATGCTTCATCCCCCACTTTTGATGAATGGTTTGAACTATATATGAAACAAATGAAATTAGATCAAACTACTGCTGCTTCTCAATTACCTTTTTACTTGAAAGACAAAGCTAATACCTATTACCTTAGTTTTGATGAAGAAACCAAAATTGATTACCCAACATTAATCAGAAAACTCAAATATCACCTTAATTCTAGATCTTTTAAGAAACAATATCAAATGTTATTGTTCTAACAGCAGAATAAACAAAACAATGATATCACTGCACATATAATGCAAATTCAATGTTTACTATGATTGTCAAGTGAAGATAACAAATACAAATCTGAAGACTTGTACAGTTTTATCATGGCAGCTTACCTGTTAGCATTCAACAACGATTAGAAGCTAAATGCGACATTGATGAAAATATCAAAACAATTATAACCAAAGCCATTAATGTACAATTAGCTTTGGAACACAATTTAAACATTAAATAAGAGACACATTATCTATGATGCTTAAAACGAATAATTACATTCCAGTTCCAAAGCAATCACTAAAAGAACCCACATCTGATTCTAATAAAAAAACCCAATCAATTCCAAATCAAAAGACGTTAATAGTGATAAAATACATTGTCTCCAGTGTGGATGCAAGGGACATTTGTGTTCCCAATGTACACTAAAAATAAACATTATTGAAGATAATGAAGGTTTTTATACTGACACTGTCAACAATACTGAAAGCATGACCACTGATACTGATTCTTTAAACAAGTAAGAGTGCCGACTCCAGACCAAGCAGGAGAGATACTTATCTCAACTAATTTGACAGATAAGAAATCTATTCCAGTTACTGTGAACAGTATAATTATTGAAGCAATAATTGATACAGGAGCTGCACATTCTGTCATAGCTGATACCTGTGCAAACTCTATCAGTATAACTTGTAAAGATTTAACAAAAGAGAATTACAGATTAATTTCTGCCAGTGGTGATTACTTAAATACTAAAGGTTACATTAAAAACGTGAAAATTTCTATAAAATGTAAAATCTTCAAACAAGATTTAATTGTGATTGATACTACAAACTTCCAATTGCCATACCAATTGATATTAGGATGTGATTTTTTAGAAGATAATGTAGAATCACGGGCTGTAATTATACTAGAAAACTATTTGACTCTCCAGAAGGTTTAGCATAGAACTACAAAAGCCCCGATTCTGGGGAAAGCAGATAAAGAGAAAACAATACTAATATAAACATTGGTAATTCATCCAAGTAATCAATACTTTAGGTAACTCCAAGATGACCAACTCACATGGCTTCCAGCCAAAGCAAAGTCTTCAAGAACAGTTTAGTGCTCAACTTAGTGCATGGTGCTACCCTATTTGTCTCACTTATTAATTTCTATCTCATACACAAAATAAACATCTCATTTTCATTGTTAGTTCTCAGCTCACTAAATAATAGTCTGTAATTGCCAGACATTCATGCCAGCCAAAGGCATGGTATCATCACAGTGTCATAAAATATAAGTGCATGTACGTGTTGAATATCAAACAAGAGGTTTATTATTTCCTTAGCTGTAACCATATCCATAACATAGTGAGTCCACAATTTGGGCTGGGAAGATCTGTCGATCGCCAGGAGCTACGTGTCGCCCTGTACTTTAAGAAAGCACTCCCAAATTGTCACCAAGCTTAAGCAATTATTTTCATAATAAAAAAAATACTAAAAAAAGTAACAGAGAGAAAAGTAAACAGTAATTGAAGCTAGATAAAATCTATTGACCTTTCTCAACAGTGTTTCTCAATTTATACACGTTCAAAACAATAAATAACTACCTGTCTTAGTTTACAATCACAGTTAATCATTAGCTATTCATGTTATCAATTTCCCTCGCAAATCAAATTCAATTTGAGCAACACGTTTAGCACCATCAAGGGGACATAATTTCTTTCATAAACCTGAGCTCAAAATAACTCTTATGTCAATTAATATTATTATTAATATTAATACAAAAAGGATAAAAATAAATAATAATCATGAAAATTCCCTGAGTGACTCTACAATAACAATTGCATTATTAATTTTAAAGAAAATACCATTACAATTAATGGCAACAACACAATTCAAAAAAATTTATTTGTTAAATACCCTCATTCTGTTCAATTTCAATTAGAAGATACTCTAAAAATCAAACCTTACCATTGGAAAATGACAAAAGCAATAACAGATAATTCCATAAGTGCTGATTATATGATTTCTCATTACACTGGATACAATATGAAAAAAATTACTACTTTATCTATGATCTCATATGTTAATAAAGGATGTCTCATTACAGCTCTATTAAATAAAACTGACAGAGTTATAACGTTACAACCTAAACAGTTAAAAATATTTGCTTTTCCAGTATATACCCACATCAAGAAAAACCACAACTGTTTATTAATAAACAATTCAAGTACAAAATCACAAGAAGATATTACAATACCAAAAGTTAATTCTGATTCACATCCACACTTAACTTCTAATCAAATCAAAGACTTAAACAATTTGCTTACAAGATACCATGAAGCTTTCAACTTTGGTACTATTAGCATTAGTCAAGCTATCAGTGAATTTCATCACATCAAAACGACTTCTAATAAACCAATTCACCAGCACGTTCGTCATGTTCCAGAACACCATAAGGAAGAATATCTAAAGACAATTACGGAATTATTAAATAACGGCATTATACGTAAAAGTGATAGTCCCTACATATCACCTACAGTTTTCATAACACAAGGAAATAAAACATGATTATGTATTGATTTCCAAAAACTCAATGACATTACTGTCAAAGATGCTTATCCTTTACCATGAATAGATGATATTCTTTACAATGCCAGTAAATTTAAAATATTCTCAAGTCTCGATTTATGCAAAGCCTATTGGCAAGTTCCTATGCATCCCGACGATATTGAAAAAAAAACAGCTTTCATTACACCCTATGGTTTATTTGAATGGCTCTACATGGCATTTGGTTTATCAAAAGCGCCAGCCACGTTTCAACATTATGTAATTAAAGTCCTAATGAATGGCAACAATAAATTAGATGACAGTATTGCTGCTTACATTGATGACATTTTAATATCCTCAATGTCATTTCCAGAACATCTAGAAAAACTAGAACTAGTTCTCAAAATCTTAAATAAAAGTGGTCTAAAAATTAATGGCAACAAATGCAATTTAGCTAAACACTCCACAGTATTTCTTGGCAGAAAAATTGAACACAAAACAATAAATTTAAAAGACAATACTATCTCTTTAATAGAGTCTATACAGTGTCCTAAAAATCGCAAAGATGTTCAACGTATACTTGGATTTTTTTATTACTATCAGAGTTTTATTCCTGCTATTGCAAAAAAACCATTAATATGTCAAATTTACTAAAGTCTAAAAATGACTTTCAATGGCAATGGAAGCATCAAGAAGAATTTGATTTACTTAAAAAAGAATTCAAAAAAATACCATTGTTGAATTGTTCTGAATACTCCAAAGAATTCATTGTAGATTGTGATGCTAGTACAGTAGTATTGGAGCTTGTCTTAGTCAAAATATTGATGGTAAAGAATTACCTATTCAATTTTTCAGCAGAAAATTAATAAGTTCCGATTCAAATTATGGGCGGCACAAAGTTAGCATTAGTTGAATCATTAAAGAGATTTCGATATTTCCTAATTGATGAGAAAAACTTTACTGTACGCACAGATAACAGTAGATTATCATGGTTAAAGAAATTCTCCGGAGATAAATCGAATATTGTTGCACATTGGATAGAACAACTAAATGACTTTAATTTCACTATTCAACATCGCTAAGGAACTTTACATGCTAATGCAGATTTATTAACAGCTCCGCCACAATATCAAAGGGATTTGCAAAAAACTCCTGGTGATAAAGTTGAATTTTCTTTCATTCTGAAAAACGTATATGAAAATTTACCTGATATTAACATTGATAGACAAGGAAAACCCACTTTAAGCATTACCATTAAAGAAGAAATTTCAGCAGAGGAAATTGCAGAAAAACAATTAGTCGATCCACTTTTGAAACAAATTATTAACAAAGATACTATGCCTGACACGATTTTAGATCCTATCGCTTCTTGCTATTATAATAAGTACAAATGGCAACTCACATCTCAAGGTTTACTGTTTGCTAAATCTAGGAACAATCGCATTGCTATTCCCGAATATTATAAACGTGATCTAATATTAAAAAAAACATGAAAACGGTCATTTGGGCATTCTGAAAACAGAAAAAACTGTAAATACACTTTTTATAGTAACTAATTTGCGAAAAGTGGTATATGATGTCATTGATAAATGTAAAATCTGCTTACTGACTAATAAAGATAACTTTCCAGAACAACAAACAGAACTTCAAAAAATTATTGCTGAGAAACCTAATGAAATTGTTCACATTGACATCAAAAGATGACGAAAATTTTCAATATGCTGTAGTTATGGTTGAGAATTTCACTAAATATTGTAAAATTATACCTACAGATTTAATTACAGCTAAGAAAATCGCAGATATCATTGTTCACGAATGGATACTAACCATTGGACCAATGTCACAAATAATAACAGATCAAGGTGTTCAGTTTGAAAGTTCTTTGTTCTCTGAGTTGATGTTGTAACTCGAAATTTTACATGAACACTCAACAGTTTACCATCCCCAAGCCAATGGTATGGCTGAAAGAATTACCAAACTTTATTAAAATTAATTAGAGCCTTAACTTCACATATAGGAGGTAAATATTGGCGTAAAATAATTAAAAAGTAGAATTTTATTATAACACGTCTGTTCATACCACTGCTGTCATTTCACACTATAAACCTATGTTTGGTCATGAAGCTGTTGCTCCTCCATCAATTCTTTTCAAGAATTATTCTAAAAATTCCACCAATAAATACGTTTGAGATCTCATAGACATTTTAACGTCTACACATGAAACTATGATTCACAATACCAAAAAGAGCGCTATTCATCAAAAACGAAACTTTAACAAAAAGATCTATGGAGCACATCACTTTATCAGAGATAAAGTTTACGTTTTTATACATGGAATAACCACAGACAAACATCAAGTCTGAAAACAGGCACATAAATGGCAAGGTCCTTTTGAGATTGTCAAAATATTACCTGATAATAACTATAAACTAAATTCTGGTAAAATAGTTCATTTCCAAAATCTTAAAGGCACTATGAAAGACATTGAAAATGTCAAGTTAGACAATTTTAATGAATTAAAATGCATAGTCAATGGTGTAGATAACTTTTACGATGTATCTGATATTGAAAGTGTACAAGAGGAATCTTTTGATGAAACAGTACAATACAATGTAAATGTACTATCTAGAATTTTACCAAAATGTACAATTAGAAATCCTAATCCTAATTATATTTCCCAAAATTGGGAACTAGATATTTAACATTTGTTTAGGTATGAAAAGACAATGCACACCCCCAAAGGCAAGTGCGACTTCCTCATCTCTATCTAGGTGTCATGTCAAATTGAGAAAATCATACCAGTCCCATACATCTTCGGAAACAGGGTCTGGGAGCACTGAATCGGACGCTTTGATTTTATTTATTTTATTTATGTATTTGATCAGTATGATCAACGCTTAGGCTGTTACTTCGGAAGAAAGGTAAGATAACCAGAGGCTTTAAATGGTCCTCTGGTTTGACTCATCTAGTCCAAGTGATAGTAGGTATTAGGTTAAGGATGAGTATGGTTAGGAAGCATGGTTTGTATGTAGCTATAATTATTGTATTTTCTCTAGTCGAAAATGAGCTGAGAATTAGGTGTTGGCAATGGTTCATTGCTTCAGCTGGAGGCCTGATTCTGTAAGAAGAAGTTTGGAATTAACTTGTTCTCTGAATATTTGTTAACCATGGAATGCACATGCTCTTGTTTTCTCATTAGTTAGATGTACATAATAACTAGTAGTTTCATCAGTTGTATTTTAATGATTGAATGCATTCTACTTTAATATCATCCTAATGGTACAAAAAGCAAAAATCATTGTGTATAATTTATAGTTTCAGTAAGCTACTAGTTAAAAAATAGAAAATTTAAAATGCATGCTATAAACAAAATATTCATCCTAGCAAAAATCAGTCAGCAGTGTATCATTGCAAAAAACGTGATGTTAACCCAATTAATCAACTAATGTATGTGAACAAATGTATGCCTGCAAATTAAAATAGTGTGTGGCATAGCAGCCAAATCATGTAATATAAATTAGGCACCATAGAAGACACGTGATTATAAATCATTGTAAACTAAATTGTAAATAACTATAGCATGTATATAAATCATTGTAAACTAAATTGGCTTCAGGATGTAAATAACAAGTGTATGAATAATTGTAAAAATCAATCCCTATAAATGTCATAGCAGACAATGTTTATGAATCATTGAAAAATCAATCCCTATAAATATCATGAGATAGTAATTACCACTAGATGGCATTGCAAACCCCATGCTGAAATGTTATAGGTGTTACGAGAACTTCAGAGTGTCCAAATGAGACCAAGTCTGTCTTTCCTACACTACTAATAGTGTATTAATGAAAGCAGCATGTATATGGATAAATCCTACTAATAGCACCTATTCAGAAACTGAAATTGCCTTTATCATGTAAGTCTATATTTTATATGCCTGTAATGTTTAAGTATGATGAAAATTTTTCTGTTTTGTATATTGGATATTAGAAAAAATGAATTAATTGCATGGAATTTTTACAATGAAATAGTGCATTTGAAAAACAATATCTAGCTCTTTGCATGTAATGTATAGACCCCAAAAAACGAAATAAATTACAATGGTTGTGGATGCTAATCATTAAAACATGTGGAATTTCTTACAATGAAATAGCAGCATATTTGAAAAATGAGATGTAGCCTTTTGCATGTAATATTTAGATTTCCGAAAACAAATTAAATGATGGCAATTAATAATTAGCAACAGCTGGAATTATTTATGGAAAAGAAATTTGCAAAAACAATGTGAATTAAGTCAGAGATGTATCATCACAAACGCAATGTCAGCTAATGTATATTAACAATTGTTTACACAAACAACAGTAAGCATGCAAATGAAAATGACCACATAAATATGTGAGTTGCTATAGCAAATATAAGAATCATTGTAAAACATATAAACTAAATTGGGCCACACGTAAATAAGTGAGTCACTATAGCAAGTATATGTTTATGAATCATTGTAAAATCAGCCCTTGCAAACATTAAAAACGAGTCTGTAATTACGCTAGATGGCGTCATTGTGTAACCAATCCTTGCTTATTAATACTACTACTATTGTTTGAAAGTGCGTAAATGAAACCAATGTTGTGTTATATGGACCTGCAATGCATTATAAAAAATAACACATTTCTTTTATGAAGTTATTATATAAATATGTTGACTGTTTTTATCTAAAACTGAAAGTGCTTGTATTTTGTATAAAGTTATTTCACACCCTTTCAGTGAGTTTTGAAGTGAAGAAAATTTCACAATTTACAAGAGGAAACTTAAGAAGTATCCCTTCTTGTAGCAATTGAAGCTTAAATAATGTTGCATTTTGAAGTACATGTGTTAGATTTCATAGTTAGGTATCATTTTGAATTAGTTGTAAAGTTTAACTCTTTGTATTTTTTCCATATCGTTAATTATTTACAAGTTATCATTTGTTTCTTTCAATTAACAGTTATTTATAACGCAAATAAATTACCAATAAAATTGAAAATCGAAGAACATTTTAAAAAATCAAGAAAAAGCTAAGAACATTCATACTTATACAAAAGTTTATATCTGTTAGATAATGAATTCCATTTAGATTTTATAATAGTGACTATTCAATATATCATTTTTAAATGTTCATTTACTTTTGAATATCTATTAGTGCACAGTGATGCTTTTCTGTTTTCACAGTGCGCATTTACTTCAAGGTGTACCATTTGGTTTGTAAGGTGTAGAACGAGAGAAAGTGTGCGCCATATTTTATAAGTGTATGCTAAACAAGAAATTAACTAGGGATTTCATATACTTAGTTGTTTGACGAAAAATTTCCTGTTTTGTATTAGAGACAAATGAATTAAAATGCAGCAATTGTATAGAAATGTTAATCATTAAAAATATATGGAATTTTTTACAATGAAATAACAGCACATTTGAACAATGAAACTAAACTAATGTATAGATTCCAGAAGAACGAATTAAATTATGTACATAGGCTAGATAAGCAATAGAAAATGCATGAAATTTTTTACTGATAAGAAAATTATTCATTTGCAAAACGGATTTTTCCCAGTAATCAACAAACGGAATGTAATGGCTCGATTAGTAGCAATGTATTACCACAATGTGATATAGTATCCATTTAGTCAGCTAACAATGTCACGTATGTTAACAAAAAACAGACATAGTAAACAAAGTAAGTACTGGCTGTTAGTATTGGCCAGACAAATTAGTTTCAGATTAGCTTGTAATTTGTAAATATGTTTATAATAACTTGTATATAAGACCAAGCATTTAATGTAAATAGAGAACAGTTTTAGCTACATTCAATTGGCAAACAGACTTGCATGAATCCTTCTCAAATAAAAAAACCTTGATTTTGCCTTACTTGATATCTCAACAAGAACCATTCAACATCAAGAGAGTCATCCAAAAAACCTCCGTTGACTGCCGTTATGAGACAGAAATGTCTGCAATTCTGCTACAAATATCGTCATTGGACTGCAATCGATTGAGGTCGTGTAATGTTAAGTGATAAATAGACTTTTCAACTACATATAAATTTGTTACTAACATTTTGAAAATAATAGTCCTATCACCTATGTTTGAAGGGATTCTAAGATATTATTTTGATGGCAGTGAGTGCAGGGGATAAAAACAGCTTTGGTTGCAAGCAGAGGCGTATTCTCTTCTAACCAGCATTTTTATGATTGTACAGCGTGTTTTCCTATCGCTTATTTGGGAACTGAGTAAATTTAATACCGCATCAAACTGATTTTTACACTATTTTTATAAATAGTAATTTGCGATTAAATATAAAGCATTGTTTTCAGTACTTTTTTATAAAACCTGTGTCTAAATTACAATTTTGGTAAAATTAAAGCATTTCTAATGTTTTGATCCATAATCTATAAATTGGTTTAATTTGCTAGTACATGTATTATTTTGTTTAGCAATTATATCACTTATAAATTAAAATGTTCTAGTTACTTCCATCGTGAAAGTCGCAATAGGCTAGGTATTGCAACATCCATACTTCAATAGACATTAATAGAGCAAGGCGTGCGTTCATATTAACGCACACTACGAAATTCAGCGTAATCGTTGAAATTGCATAATTCGTTGCCGAACGTTATTGATTGGTTCACGAAATGGAAATAGATCATTTCGACGCGTGCGCTAATGATCACCGCACCTCGTGTGAGAAATCAAACGTCTCAATTAATTCCCGCCAAGCAAACATCAATCAAAATAGAGAAACTTTTTCAAGTTCTACATGTACAACATTGGCTGTGGTGTTAAGCTAAAACAAATGTTGACA
Source organism: Hofstenia miamia (assembly GCA_900660155.1). Classification (NCBI taxonomy): domain Eukaryota; kingdom Metazoa; phylum Xenacoelomorpha; order Acoela; family Hofsteniidae; genus Hofstenia; species Hofstenia miamia. Next base: position 101,969 of record CABFPE010000639.1, on the reverse strand, counting down.
GTGGGTTTTATTCTAATTTATTAGACTATTTTAGTGGCTGAAGCAGTTATTAGCAGTAAACCAGAAAAGCTGAAACAGTCTCATGTGCACAACACGCAGCCCTGGTTAAACGTGTTTATGAGCCTGCAAAGGGGGCTCATCAGTGCTAGACAAAAGATGTGGTATATGAGCATAAAAACATAGTTTCTTAGTCCGCCTTAATATTGACTGCATATGGTACGGTTAGATGGGTCGCAGAAATGGAATCGGATACTGATCGGATCTTCGTTTTGAGAAACTTCGGATCTAAAAATTTTTAAATCTTGTGTACTTGTACATTTTATAATTTACGTAAATGATTACGTTTAATCCTAATTTAATAAACTCAATCTAAGTGAAATTTTGCAATTGAATTTCATTGTTCATACAACAGGTTCCGTGTTATTCTTTCTAACAACTTATAAAATTGATGACCAATACTTCAAATCTGGATCGGATCGGATCATAAACTGTTGGATCTGATTCCATTTCTGGTGGGTCATCTATTTCTGCTTTCATGCCAAATATAGAGGTTCGAAAATAATAGCAAATGAGTCTTGGTCTTGGTTGAAATTGAAAAGTTGGTCTGATCACATAATGGTATCCATTTCAAATATTTTACTTGATATCTGATTTTAAGAAATATTCATTTGAATTGTATTTTACGTTAATGTAGAGTATTTAAAAAATTATGCATTTAATCATGTAATGGATGGCTTCAAGTTCAAGCAATTACTGCACTGATCTCCATTGTAAATTTTGAAACGTTCAGTTCAGTATTGACGTATTTTTATTTAATACAATGACGAAACCAAACCGAACCACTAGCAACTCTGCATCACACACTAGGCAAAGTGGCCCACGCTCCACCACTGNCTGTTATCCATTTCAAATATTTTACTTGGTATCTGATTTTAAGAAATATTCATTTGAATTGTATTTTACGTTAATGTAGAGTATTTAAAAAATTATGCATTTAATCATGTAATGGATGGCTTCAAGTTCAAGCAATTACTGCACAGTTCAGTATTGACGTATCTTTATTTAATAAAATGACGAAACCAAACCGAACCACTCGAGACTCTGCACCGCACACTAGGCAAAGTGGCCCACGCTCCGCCACTGGTTGCAAGTAAGCCTTTTATTCATCTATTCAAATTTTGAACAACAATTTGAAATACAAACTACAAAATTTAAACAATAAAAGCTAATAGTCAATCATGGATGAACTTTCAGACCACTCTGCTATCAAGTTGAATCAAGTTCAGGCACAGTGGAAAGAGCTGGTAACGGGTTCATGCCACTACTTGAAGTAGAATAAACCTCATTTGACATCGGCATGGAATATTCACTATTGGTGTTTACAGCTAACTAAAATACAATTAATTTAAATTCATTAAACTATGAAGACATTTCGTTATTATCAAATAAGATGTTTAGAAATTGAACTATCGCTTGCCATAAAGAATGAAAAAAATTCCCATATAAGTTTTAAGATTGTAAAGATTATAATTCATTATATAGTATTGGACCAACGTTCTCAAAGAGCCTAACTTTAGCCAAATTGATTTTGCAGCTCAAGTTTTACAACATGGAATGTGAGTTGCTTTCTCAACAATCTTAAATCTCGCCAGTATCTGGAGAAGAAATATTAACCTGGTTTGCAGTCAACTACCATGTAGCAGGTGGTTAAATGGCAAACAATGCCTGAATTATTACCATGCTATATAATTTATTGTGTTAATTTTTTATTAAAATAAAAAAGCTAAATCTAAATCGTCATGAATCAGTTTATAAGTGGGGTTATGATCAAGAACGTATTTCCAATTACTAAGTTAGGTATTACAAATAAAGTATTTTGAGATTAAATATAAATGTATTTCATCTATTGTAGTGATGACTTTTTCAGATTTATTACATTTAGAGCTCCTTCATGGATAATAACCGCAGTTACAGTTACGACTACAGTTATTTGATACATTTCATACAAGAAAAAAGATTAAGAGTAAAAAAATTTATGCAAATAGAATGTCTTTAATTGAATCCGGTATCGGATTTTCATACCTTGGAACAAGCACGCTTCTAAACTCATTTAATGGGAGCTCTGGTTGCTAGCATATTGAAGTACACCTTGGCTGCTTATCTATGCGCATTTTGCCGCACCAAAGAAGAGATGAGTTCAACTTTGTGCTTCCGCTATAACTAATTGAAATTCAGTTATTTGGCAAATTTCCAATCATGGTTATGGTTATTAGACAACTACACCAGCTGTTTTTTTCAATTTGCCACGAGCCCATAATCTATTGACATAATGTAGATAATAATTCACAACTAATTAAACGGGAGTTATAAAATAGTCCGTAATCTGCTTAAAACCAAACCGAAAAACTTAAAGCGAAGCAAGACTAACTCTTAAATAAATGTTTGAGCCTGTTGCTTCTATAGAAATGTACATAAACATTTTACGAGTATATATATATTTTTTGCCAATATTTTACTTGAATTCTATTAACACAAACTTGTTAAGAATGAAATATATTTTCAAATTGTCTTAAAATTGAACCTCTGCTAATGTTCAGTGGATCTGATTGCACGGGAGCTTTGAGCTAAGATAAACTCAAGCATAATTGTAATAAAAATAACGTTCAATGCTCTTACCTGCGAACGCAATTTGGCGTTTTCTATTTCTAATTGGGCGATGATTTCCAGATCGGCCTGGTGTGTCGAACTGAGATGATGATTTTCTTGATTAACACTATCTAAAAGCTTTTGATATTCATCGATTATCGCTTGGCAACTGGAACATGGCTTCATCTGCAATCGCGGTGGGTTATTCAAGTCTTCATCTTTCATTTGAACCAAAGAGGCAGTGAGAAGAAGAAGTGATTGGTCAGAATATGCGGACTGAGAGAATGCTGGACAATGAACAAACGACTCCATTTGTTGCTCGCCATTTTTTGTCGGGGATTCCTTCTAGACGAGAAGCAAGTGTTAGAACTGTATTCTTAGATTTTTACAAATCTTAAAAATTGTCTACTTATTTAACTATTAAACTCCTACTCATTAATTTGACACAAAGTTAAACGGAACCAGCATCAGCTACTCAGCAATCTTTATAAAGCAAACAACATCGTTATTGCAGGCATGATTATTGCCATTGATATTGAAACTGAAGTTCTACTGTAACAGTCAAATCGAAATTCTATTTAACATTTATCCAAACACAATAAATCATATTAAAGCCTTGAAAAACTCTGGCAAATATTGCTCAACACATAACGAATTTTGACATAGCAGATGTTTAAAAAGCAAATTCAATAAACATCAATACAAATCAAATTAGGAATTTCAAATTATATAGAGTATTACAACAGCTGTACATCATAAAATAATGTGAAAATTAAATAATTAGGACGACTTCCCCATTTAGTAAGGTATATGAGCATTGAATTTTTAATAAAATAACTTTTACTCCACTATTTATTGACAATACAGTAAATATTATTTGAAAAACAAAAACTTATTATTAATTTATACCAACATTAAAGAAGAAAGAAATAGATTCAATAGTATAATAAATTATAGAAATATCGAAATCTTAGTATGCACCATACATTTTTGAACAAAGTTAAATATATATATACATATATATATAGAAATAGTCATTTCTAGTTAGGAAAGAATTCAAAGGTTATCCATCAATGCTAAAATAAATTTACACATGTTTTAGTATAAGGGTCTTTCGACTTTAAAAAAAGATTTCAATATTTTTGAAAGAATGAAATATGGACTCTGCAATATATGCATTGAACACAAAAACAATTACGGCTTTCTCTTGACTAGCTTGATATTGAATATCTCGTTCTCTGGCTGGTAATTCGAATTTCAAAAGTCTACTGCATTGGCTGATTTGACACTCAACAGCTGATCGCGCATTGGGATGAAATCCAGTAATTTTTAGCGCCTCATTGTAATTTTCAAGAGCTTTGTTTAGTAGTAACTTAGCAGATTCGATGCTACCTTTTTCAATGAAATCTTCGGCTTTGCGCTCAAGATACTGAGCCTAAATTTCTCTAGATATTTACCGTATACTTGTTTAACTCTAGCCGATTATTAATGTTACAGGGCCATTTTACTATATATATATATATATTTAAAGACTACCACAAAATTGAAAAATATACACATTCTTCCACTAAGTAGTTACAAAATTACACTTTGTTAGAAATGAAATCCATGCAAAAACTTGCAGATTTGTCAGTCAAATAATTAATATTTGCAACATAAAATAATGAATAATGGTATTTCTATGAACTAATACACTTATACAAAGTTAAAATGCGGTTCGTACGAATCAGTTGTTATATCAAATGTATGTTTTCTATTTCATATTTTCGTTATTAATTCAATTTTTTCAAAATTATCCTCCGAAATATAATTAAATTGTTTTAAAAATACTATGAAGAGCAATGTTTTTGGGCAAAATGATAAAATAACTTAAAATGATAATATTACTTCAATTAATTATACTTGGTAGATCAAATGTTTCGGATTTACACACTTTTGGAATAAGAACAATCTGCAAAACTTAGCACTTCAAATACACAAACCTTTCGTAATGGATCACCAGTTTGATAATCCAAAAAGTGGTTAAAAAATCCTTCAGCAGCCATCTAAAACAAAAAATAACAATAAAGCAAGGTTCTAAAAGCATTATACAAAAATAAAATTAATAAACAGAAGTAAACATTTACAAGGCTAATTGTGTGCTAAGCAACCAAGTAGAAATTATATTTTCGATAGTTTTAGTTATGTTTTGTAAATGAGAACAAACAAAGAGCAACTTTTGACACTTTCAAGTAAAAGTGAGTTAGCAAGCATACTGAACTAAGTTTATATCAATAGAATCATCAAGTTAAAAATTCGAATGGTACTGCTAAAACATAAGCCCTATGACTCTCGAGTTAAAACAGAATTTTGAATAGCAATTGGTAATATACGACAGAAATTTTGCCATTGAGTGACAAAAAGCTTACGTTTGAACAATATACACCATTAAATTTAGGTTCAATCTTAAGCCGCTATGTCCACTAAGCAAACAGGAAGTTAAGGTTGTTAATGAACACCGTTCGAAAACGAAAAAGTGTTATATGAATGGATATAAGATAAAAGTCTTTAGCGTCACAATATGAAATTATCAAATTAAATATAAATATTATAGTAATTAAAATCAATGACAACATATATATACTAAATCAAGGCATCATAAATAGTGTCAATTTCAATTTTGCTTTGGTTAGTGCGTATGAACAACCTATAAAAAATGTACGCGCTCAGCATTGGGAATAGTACAATTTGTTATGGAGAGTTACATTAAGTGCATTGTTTGAAAATAGATCTGGAAACAGAAAATTGTAGAAATACAAAACCCAAAAACTAAAAATAAATCTTTAATGGAACTATACACCTTAAAAAACCTAGAAAATACAAATAAAAAAAACATTTACATTTAAACAATGTACAAAATTTGATAGCTTACATCTAACCAATCAGTTGAAGGGTATATTTCAACTTTAACCTGATCTTCGTTGCTAATCGTTATACGATAATCCGAATCACAAAGAGCATGTGAGTCACTTAAAGAGCCGTAGGGTATTAACCAATCAGGCATAGATTGGCTATTAATTAATACTCTCGCATGAACATTCCATTGGCGAGGAACACAGTGATAAGAACGTCTTAAAATTATGGATTGAGAAACATGAGGAGCCTTAAAAGAAAATGAAATGTGATTTGGGTATCTAAAATTACAAAATTTTACGACCAGATTATTCGGCGAAATTATATTTCCAGTATATTGCACGTTTGACAATTGATAACATTCAACTTGCAGTTGGTTCAATTCTTCGGATAAATATTGAAATTTGTAATTTTCACGACTTCTTGAATCGTTGAGAATAATTTTACCAAGCACTGTTATTCTAGAACTGTTCTTTTTTGTATAATATATGGCCAAAGTAGTGATAAGGTCTTTTTTTAAAGCCTTGTAATGCAAATATTCATTCAATTCAAGTGGATCGGCAGCAGTATTGGATTCACCCTCTAGTAATAATCTTAACTGAGAATAAAATGGGATTGGACTAGCGTAGTGCAGCCGATAATATCGATTTCCAGACCAATGGTATCTTTTAGTGAATTTTGTTTCATCTGAATTATAACAACCTGAAAAAGCCATAAAAAGATTTTTTGCACCATCGCACCCAGCAGATTCTCCAAAATAATCCTCAAGTCCAGTTCCCCAAGAGATTGGCATTTCCAACCCATCTGCATAGACAAGAATATCAGTTTCTGTTGAATATTCAACACTAATAAAATCAGTGAAAAGCAAAACACCTGCCAAAAATCCCGAATTCAGATCCAAATTTACAATATCGAAATATCGTTTACGTTCCAAAAACGCGTAATAGTTTTGCTGAACATGAAAGTAATAAGAAAAACTTTTAAATTCATCCACTTGAATTAAGTGACAGATTTTGTAGTGATGAGAATTTGATTGTAATTTTGACACTGTTATAGTTGCATGACTTTCAAAAGGCATTGCAAAGTATAGATAACCATAGTACCCTGAACTGTCCTGAGTACACTTAAAATCAAACCAAGAAAATCCAAACATAGAACCATCGACATTGGTATTTTCTCGAGAAGTAGCGCCAAATATGACTGCCATTGATACTTTATCACGATCTTCATTATCAAAATGAAAAGAAATTTCAAAATCCTCCCAGTTTTTGACATCTTTGTTGTTAAATAGAATTCTTATATAAATTTTACGAATAATTCCACCTTTTCTAGAATCAAAGATAACTGCATCATCATTGCGTAAATGTTGACATGTGTATTGAAAACAATCAATCGGAAAAACTTTGTTCATGTGATCATGGTAAGAAGCCATTACACCTGAAAATTCAGTCAATGCTTTTTTGGACAAAGTGCTTAATTGAGGGTCTTTCATAACATCGTTGTATGAGGTTGTCACATGATTACTGTTTGTAATTTGCAAACCTTTGATTAAAGAGTAAACGCTGATTAAAGAAGGGTGGCAAGACAGGCGCTTTACTGTATTGGTACAAGAAAGCAAAGCAGAGAATGTGTCTTCATGAGACCCAGGGTAATGTACCGATTGATCCATGTTCCCTTGCCAAACCTCAGCGGATTGTTTATAACAAATAGGAAATTCTTGACAAACCCCAATACGTGTGGTATAGTCAAAAACAGGTTTGCTCACTGGGAATAAATAAGGATAAACTCTTCCCTTAAGTAAATTAGTGGAAGAATTAATAAAGTACTTTTCACCATCAATTACTATTGTGAATTGAAGTCTTCTACTTCTACGACGTGCACCAATTATTCGATTAATACAACCAGACCCATAATGTTTATAAATAAGCATTGATGTCAAATTATAATGCATTGCAAAGGAAAAATCAGGCTTTGCAACAATAATAGGATAATATCTACTGGCCGTTGTATATTCTTGCATGTGAAACATTACTGAGGCACTTTTCATAAAATAGTCGCCACCTAAAAAATTATGTTCCTTAATATTGCTGAGCATCATGCAATGTGGATGATATTGAAACTGCTTCGATTTGACGCAAAATTCATTCAAATTATGTAATGAATGCTCTGCATTAGCTTTGGAATATTCTTGCAAACTATGAAGAAATGCTTTATAAGATTGATTGTATGCATAGAAATAATAGCAGATTCCAATGATCAAACAAATAGCGAGTGCCAATGCATAACTAAGAATACGTCCTTTTCTATTATGGTGACGGCACCCAGACATACGTAAACAGTGCATTCTCATCAATCTTAAAATAACAAAAATGTAAATAAACAAAAATTAAGAAAAGCTCCAAACTCATCAACTTCAAATACGGTAATGAGTTGTTATTAAGCTTTGTTATTTATGCGTCAAATTCATCTGTCAAATTTTCCATATATAATATTTAGTCTATTCTAGCATGACACTATATAACTTAAAAATAACTCAAATTCATGCGCATAAAAACTATATTCTACCAAAAACGAAATGTTTCAAAAAAAATTAACAGACAAAAATTCGTATTTAACCCTTTGGGATTTATAAGAGTGTAGATTAAGTAGCAAATTATTATATATTATTGTCTAAATATCGCCAATTAGTCAATATATAAAACTAAAATATTTAGTCTTAATTTTCGTCGATTTTCTGATGGGTTACGCAAATGCACCACAATAAATGGATTGGACTAAAAAATTTCAAGTTTATAATTGAAGTAATGAAAACAAATTATTCTAAATAAATTTATTATAGGAGGAGAGCTCCAAATTAGGCAGAATTGAGTAAAAATAATTTAAGAAGATATCTATTGGTATCGCAACTTGAATGGTAGTACTTGAAGCAATTTCGGGAACTATTCAAACATCACAATCAGTGCACGAAATGTTACTTCTGAACATGGTAAGCTTTGGGAGGTGTAAAGGCACTTTTGAAACTAATACACACCTTGACTTTCTTTACTTCCGAAGCCCCTAATCATGCTGTTAGCAAATGATCATCGGAATTCGTATTAAGAAAGTTTTAATGCCAAAGTATATTTTTGGGGGATTAAGTCAGTTGCATACGAAATTTTTTCTGGTTACACAAGTCCACACGTTTCATTCCGTTGTTGTACTTTACAACAATAGATGGGATGATCTTTAATTGTTTTCCTGGTTCCTTCCTTCTTCGTCTTTCCACAAACATATAGACACTTTCTTATCAAGTAAGATGAAAGAATGTGCCTCTTCTTTCATCTTCTTCAGTTCTTTGGAATTTGACGGGAGGCGCTTCTCATGAGAATATATTGTTCCCACAGTCTTGATTTCATTTGAAGGAGATTGATTGATGTGAAGAAGTTATCAATACCAAAACACATCCCGTTCCTTCCACACATTGATTCGCTTAACTTCAAAAAGATCTTTTTACCATATCAAAGATGGACATTTTCTGTATCTCTTCCTTTATAAAGATGTATTTGATAATCATTACTAGACTTAGCTACTGTCAGGATCCACTCTTGGCAACCCAATGGAGTTGGTTTCCTTTCGTGTATTGTTTAATGGAATTGCTTCCTTTGAATTTCGCGAAAGGCTCATCTAATGATAGTTTTTCATCCTATTCATATGCGTTCTGAAACACTTCATTACAATGATACAAAACGGGTTAATTTTTCATGACTTTCCTGACTGATTTGCTTCATTGTCATTGAAATGTAAATGAATTCTCGGGATTTCAAATTTTTTGCTGGTTATGGTTTGGGAGACGTTACTAACGTGTAGGTCGTCATCTTGCTATAGAATAATTCTTTCAAGCAAGCTTTGCAACTGAAAAGTTTGTTGAAACACGTCATAAGGCGTTTCAGCTTGTCCAAGATTATTCAAATTGAGGAAGCCAGACATGGGAATATCGTCACCTTAATGGGAAGCATTTCATACCTTTTGGCCGACGGTATGCTTATACCGGTATTCAACATGGCGTCTATTTCCTCGACATCACTTTTGTCAGCTTCTATTATTGTTTTATCAACCTCGTGTATCTGGTCGTCAGAAATGAAAAAATCCTCTTCATCATCAAAGGGTTCAATCAATAAACTAACAAATAATAATGACTCAAAATGAAAAATGAAACAAAATCGTTTTTTTCGGATCCTTGAATAAGATATAGATGTCCTTTGTAAAAACTTATCACAAACATAAAATTGAAGATCTTAACTTATGCGAACCATTTTTATCCCACAAAACTCCAAAGAGTAAATAGAAGTAAACAAGTTTTTGCATAATGATAAGCAAATCATTTACAAACTGACGATTAACAGCTTCTCCATTACAAATACAAATGGTTGTCGCATTTTTTTGTATCTCGCATTGCTAAAATAACTAGCTACAATATACAGTGTCGATAAACATTTCAAAATAGAAAATTTTGCGTTTTGGGTTAATCAAATTGAAAAGGTCATGCTTGCGATTAGGTTAAATTTCAATGCTAATGATATCATTGGAATTTTTATTTTTTTAATATTTGATAAAGCAACTAGAATCAATCATGGTCACCTGTGGCGTAACCAAGGGTGCCGGCAATTCCCGAAAATGTATTCAGGCCTCCTCAGATTTTTGAAACTGTCAGTGCATATTTCATATTCAAACCACTAGAGTAAGAACTGGTTTTATTCAAAAAACCTTTTAAAGTGTTGCGTTATGGCCAGTTTCACTATAATTGCATATCGACAGACTCTGATTTACAAGTAAATTGTTTCTACGCCATCCTAGACGTCATATTACATTTCAAATTATTACATTATGAACACTAACATTAAAAATTAAAAAATTTAATCATATTCTCAAACAAAACTAGCCCGAATCAATTGGAAATACACACCGCGCTATTTTAATCTCAACCTAGCCTAAATTATAAGAAAAAACACTTTTTTCTAGCAATCAATTTGTTGTTTACATTTAATTTTATTTACTTGAAAGATACTTTAATATATACACTTCTAACATTTAAATAATAAATAGTAATAAAAGCGCCTTGGCTACGCTTTTACTTCCAACTCCAAAAGTAACAATAAATGGTGTCAGAAAATCTCACCGAAAAAACTCACAACACAGTGGAAAGCACGCAATCCATTTTCGGGAAAAGTTTTCAAATTTTTGAAACTTATATGTGTCTACACTAATTTTTATAAAGGTTTGTTTTCCTAGTAGGTCAATAAAATAAACAAATTTTCTGGCTAGAGTTTGTGCTAGATTTTGATTAGGGCTAGTAGCGAACGCCTGACGAAGCCATCACCCCATATGCCGGGGTTGTGACTGCAGCTCGATATTCGCTATCAGCTAAATATTCAAATACAAGGAAATTTATAAAAAAATGAATTTAAAAGCTATAATTTTCAGAAATAAACACGAATGCCGTAGTATTTGTAAGTTAATATGAACTTTCAATAATTCAAATTGCTAATCAATTTTAAAGTGATCGTACGAAACCGTTAATTATATATATATA
>CABFPE010000639.1:72685-85626 GCA_900660155.1 Hofstenia miamia | reverse complement strand
ATATATATATATACACCAATATATACATACGAGGGCTAAGTACTATGGGCTTTATACTGAGCGCCGATTTTTACAATACTTAGTGCCTGCGAGCAGTTCGTCCGGTAAATAATAAAAAAATCATAAATTGAGTATACGTGATAGCCTTTTTGTTGTTGTTGTTGTTTAGGTTTCATTTAATAGCTAAACACCAAATATATAAAAATTAAAAAATTTGTCGAAAAATTTGGCCATTTCAACAATCATAAATGTGTTTTTAAACTAATTTTTGTACGGTAAAAACAAAAGCTATACATAGAAGGGACATAACGACATTAAAAATGTATTGGAAAAAATTTTGTTCTACAAACCCAACTGGATCATTTGTGTTGATTTGAAAATGGTTGGGTTTCTACTTGGATAGCAGGATGGAAATACGAATTTTCTAGATAAACAAAATTGACACTTGAGGGAAGATTTGGTACCTGGTGTGAAAAAATTTACAATCTCATCCTCTAGTGGGTAGAAGTAAAATTGTTTTACCCCCGCTTCACATCAAACTTGGCATTATGAAACAATTCGTAAAAGCACTCAAGCATTGATACTGTTTCAGATATATTTGCAATAAATTTCCTGGATTAACAATTGAAAGCTGATATTTTTGATGTCCCTCAAATCAGAAAACTAATAAATGATTCTAACTTCCATGTACGCAAAAGAATACTGCGTCTGGAGTGCTATTGGGGAAACAAAAACCATCTAATTTTCGAGATAGGGTCCAGGTTACTAAGCAACTTATGGTTATTCCACTCATTGTCAGTAATCTTTACAAAGCAAATTTACTGCTGATTCTTGAATGTTAAATGTTAAACTTATTACGTAATGATTTATGTAATGTACTGTAATGAAATGATTCTGTAAATTCACTTATTAGTTTCTTGTTGTTGAGCTAGCAAATTCAGTATGAATTGCTTTTATCAAATACCATTTAGAGCGCTATTACATAAAACACTAAGCTATAAGTCTAGTTTTCACTAATTCGGCGGTGTATCATAACAGACCTGAAGAAGAAACACAGTGCATTTTTTAAATAAGCGACCCGAAATTTGGTAAAAACCGTTGAAACATCTTCGGCATTAAAAAAATTTTTTGTATGGTAGTGTATTTATATTTATAGTACCGATCAATTTAACTTTAGGTCTTTTTTTAAAAAAAAAATTTCTGAACAAAATAACTTTTCGTGGGGTAATTTTCCATAGTTTTGCCAATATTACTTTTTTATTCGTAAAAGTAAGAAATTAATCGTAACTTTTTAAATATTGCTTTTTTCGAAATTCTGAGGATGTCAGTGAATTTGGCGGTAAAAATTACCCCAGAAAAAGTTGTTATTTTGTTTTTTAAAAAAAGACCTAAAGTTAAATTGATCCTTATAGTACATGACTATTTTCATTGTAAGAGTTTTCTCGGTGAAATTTGCGGTTGGTACTTTTTTCATTCTTGAAAAACTCAAATTTTCCAAATTTATCTCAAATCCTACCAAGATTATTATTAAATGGACGCATTTCTCTTATAAAATTTACTGCAATTGTCAATTTTAAGAGAAGTTTGGAAGATTTGAGTTTTTATAGAATGAAAAAAAGTACCAACCGAAATTTGCTGTCAAAGAGATGGGAGTAAATTTTATCACTAAGTCAAAATCTCAAACTTTCAATAGTTCGTTTGGTACTTTTAGAAAAAAATGATTAACTTAGAACCGCCAATAACTATCTAAAGACAGAAAATACTAATTTGCTAAAATAACCATGAAAATAAACATACAAATCAAATCTGGTCCTAATTTCTACAAAAAAATGTTCTTAGTAGTTAATGACGTCATCAATATAGGTAATAAGTATTCATGCAATCAAATCTTTCCTTTCCCTAAAGTTTGGAGTTCTCCTTTCTCATCTAATGCATCTTTGCGTACATCATCCCACATTCATGAATGGGTACTGCTTTGATGCATAAGACCTAAAAGAATGTTTGCAACTTTTAAGTCAGCTGAAATAACTTTTTTGGTGATAAACAGGTGAGAAGTGTCTCCTATCAATTGAACTTTGTGACACATTTTCAGAATTTTGACATAATTTTCAGGCATATCAGTGTCATTGTGAGTATGAGAATCTTTTTAACTCCAATGTCTTTTATAGTATTAGCTGAAATTCCATCAGAGTAAGAAGCTTGTGAATTTTGGTTGTGGTCTACTCTTTCTAATGCTCAAACACAGGTTTAGAAGTCCACATCCACAATAAATACATAATTTACATAGTAAATCTGAAGCATCATAATTTTTGGAATCTACAATATAGGAAATCAAGCCATCAAGATCCTGTGCATAAACTAATGGACTGGGAAAGAAATGAAAATTATTACCTAGTTTCCATGTTGCTAAGAACTCCAATGTTTCAACTGTGAAATAGTAATCAAGAGAAGGATTTGTTGAGATTGGGTAAAACAGTTCTCAAGTTTAAGAGTTGAACTGGTTGATGAATTCAGATGAACTTGCATTGAGGACATTTATTCTGCAGATATTTTTGAAGCAATAGATTAATGTTTTGCATTGGTGGTGCTAATCAAAATGGTATCTGACTGCTTTTAACTGGTAAGATCTTTCATAAGAGAAGAAGTAACTTTTCCACTTACCGTACATTAACTCTTTCACTACTGGGAGTTTTTTTAAATGAATGCAAACGGTCTAAACAAAGAAAGTAACTTTCGTTTTTGTTATTTCCGGATGGCCACTTTTATATTTGCCAGAGTTAATACATTATTTTAAGTCAAATGAACGCAACTTTGTTATGTCGTGAAACACGGTGCCTGGTCCAAATTGAATGCACAGCTTGGCATGAAACATGGCGCGCGGTAGCGAAAGAGTTAAGGTAAGTTGATGTGAAGCTTAAAAAATTTTCTATGTGAGTGTTAGTTTGCAAGGGATGTGACTTACCTCTGTGAACTTGAGTTAAGCAAATCAAACATACTTTCATTACTTTGGGAATCTCATTACTTACCACTTAATTTGAATGGCAACAATGTCAACTTTTTTTCTGCTTGGCTAAAATAGCTTGCAAATTTTACAAATAGTACACTGACAACATGTATTTGAACATGTGACTGGAGTATGAGGTCTAAGTGAAGAATAGTAAAAAGTATTGATGGTAGTGGCAAAGTGTTCTTTCAAGAATTGCATTATTATACTATGACAAGTACCACACAATGAAAATTACAATCTTTTGTCCTCCAAATCATAACCCCTTACAATAGGCTTTTCAATTATATTTCATTGATTGGGTGTAATTTGCCTCATTTATTCTGCCTTCTTGAAACATATGAGGAACACAACTTCATAACAGTCTTTACAAGTAAAGGAACCAGTTTTCTTATGTAATAATAATAGTGCAATTACATTTAATGTTCATGTGAAGTTGAAGAGAGAATATGGTATGAAATATTAACACTCTCTGTGTATAGCTAAATTCAAGAATCAATAAATATAATTACTTAAAATTCATAAATGTGTACATACAGTAAATGATTAATTGATAAATAAGAAATGTTCTCATAGAGCATGTGTATCAGTATGAATAAAAAGGTATTGTTATGAATAACTTCAATTGAATATCCAACATTAAAATAATACATTATATCAATGTTTACCATGCATTTTGAATATATTGATATATTTTCAATGATTACTGAGATACATTTGCCAATAAATACTGGTACTTGGGATGACCTTAAGCCACAATTGATAAATTGAGATAGAAATCCGATTTTCCCAAATTTTATGGCATTCCAAAGGCCACCATTTTGAATATTTAAGATTATTCAAAAATATCACAATAGAATATTTTGATTATAATCTCAAATAACATAGATGGCAATGTCCAATCTTATTCTGCAAAAAGATTTCATGGTGAATTTCTTTGCACTATTTTTTTTTAAAACAAACAGTGATTAATTAATTGATGCTTTGAATGAAAAATATTACATCATTCCAATGTAGATGACAAAAGAGTATTAAATAATTTTCACCAGATTGAGATTGGGATTGAATTTCAAGGGATTGACATTGAACATTGTGGATCAGACATACAAATTTTATCAATTTAATGTTTTTTAGTAGAAATCTTGCCTGAGTTTTTAAATATTTTACTTAATCTCATGAAAGAAATTTTCATAATAAATTTGATGTGAGTATACAAATTTATGCTTGTTTCCCTCTAGAGGCTGTTCATTTTTGTGCTTAATTCATACTTACTGTAAACAAATTCAGGAAGTTTGAATTTGCATTGTTGATTTTAAGAAAGTGGTTGTCAGGTTTAAAAACATCATTGTTGGCATTGGGAAAATGTAACAATCCAATATTTATCTCAGAACTGACTCTTGATCTTATTATGAAATTTATACTTGCAATTGTAATATAGGATGGGTACATTAAATTCTGAGTTGCTCAAGTTTTTTCTAATTCCAAGTTTTCTATGGTAAAAGAATATTTATTTTACAATAATTCCAATTGATGAAGAAATTGAAATTTAAAAAAGAACTAAATTTTTAAGGTATTTTCAAGTGCATTTTCAATCAAGTCAAAGTTTGACTTTAAATAATTTTTCTTCCAAGTTTTTTCAAGTGTGTTTTGTGAGCTTATTTCAGTTCAAGTTCTTAACATTCAAAATACTTCAAAACCCTGAAATTATCAATTAGCTAAACATTTCAATTAAAATTTGTGCAAATGGTTGGCATAATTTTTCATTCATGCAAATCTCAAGTTTTCCAAATTAATCTCAAATGTTTCAAAATTATTAATGGACACTTCCCCCCAAAACGTTACTGCAATTGTCCATTTTGAGAGAAATTAGAAGATTTCAGATTTTATAGACTGAAAAAATGTACCAATCTGTGCAAGCTCTTTATGATTTTTTTAAACTGAAACAAGTATTGAATGTATGATATGATAGTTTCTAGTAGATTAATATGCTGCTAGTACTATTACATGATACAATAATGAATTTCACCTTCCATATAACATTAAGTGTTTCTGTCAATGCAGAGTAAATTTTAGAAATCTGAAATTCATGCCCACACTTAATGGGTATTTGGTTTTTAACTAAAGCTTAAAATTTTTAGATACTCTAAGACCTGTAGATTTTGAATCACAGTTATATGCAGCTAAAAATCAACTGTTTTCTTACTCCTCATTTAATTGCAATTCCAGGAGATAAATACTCATTTATTAATATATATATTAGGTATTATTTCTGTATAGGGCTTTTACTAATTTTGTTATATTTAATAGGAGTCCCATTTTGTCAAGCACTTTAAATAGATAATTGATATTTACTCAGTCATAGGCTTTGCTGAAATCTATGTTTAATTTACCTAGATTGCTTGACTTCTTCCTGGAATTATTCAATAAAAATTGCAATTTTGATATATTCAGACTGTTTGTACAATTTTTAATAAACCCTGTTTGAGTGGCATATATGTATTTCTGGGCTATCATAGGCCTGCAATTGTTCAAAATAGGTGACAAGATTTTGATGTCAAATTTCAAAAACAATATTGAACTAAATGATTTTAGCATTTCAAGGTCTTTTTCCTTCTTAGGTATTAATTTAAAGATGGCATTAGATATACTTGATGATACACTACACTTTTCCAGAATTGGTTCAATTATGTCTTTAAAATAAGGCAAAAAAATTACTTAAAAGTTTTATAAAAGGAAAAATTGAGACCATCTATGCCTGAAATATTTCTTAAATTGTCAAGTGCATACATGCTTTCATCTAATGTGATCTCCTCTGCTAGTACTTCTTTTTCATCATCATTTATTTTGGGGTAATCTAATAGTATATCTGCTTCTTTTCCTGTAGATGGTTGATATAGTTTACTATAAAAATTTTTAAAGGTGTCAATAACTACTTGAGTGTCATCACTCAAGACATTTTCTTTGGTCTTAACTTTCACAATATTGGTTTTCTCTATGCCTTTTATCACTAAGTTTTTAATCTCTTTTATGCTACCTTTCCCTATTTCTAAACTCTTTATTTTTAAAATATTCAAATTGATATTGTGCTTGTTTATGTTGCATGTTGATCAGTTCTTTTTCATAGCAGAGCTTTATAGTATGGTACTCCTGCATATCAGGGTTTAAAGATTGCAACTGTTTCTCAATACTAGAGATTTTGAAAATGTGATTTCTGCTCAATAGCCTCTCCTGTTTGTAAATTCAACTTTTTACCTTAACTTTCATTAAGATCCATTTGTTTTGGATATTTTCTAAACTTGAACCTATCAATGCTTAATGAATGATTTCAGCTATGTTATTTTCTATACCCTCAGGAGAACTTGAATTTATTCACCATATCCCAGGTTGACTGGTTTTTTTATAACTGACACAAGACTATAATGGTTTATGATCTGATAAGTTCAAATTTACTACATTAGATGCTTGGATGTCAAGTGAGTCAGAGAAATAACAATGTTGAAATTTCAATAAGAAGAAGGAAGTTCTTAAAAAAGAAAGTATGACCCTTATTGCCTACATAAAAAGTACAATCAAAAAGATTATACATTTTTAATAAATTATTATATAAAAAACTATCTATTAATAGTTATATTAGCTTTGCACTTGAATTTTTGCAACCTTATCACTAGAGAAACAATTTGAATCACCTGTGCACATAATGTATTTGGGTTTAATGGTTTTTAATTGGTTTGATATGAAATTTATTGTATTTTATAGTCTTCTTTACCTAAATAGTAAATGACTAGTAATAAATTTTTACTTACTAATATAGATTGGCAAGTTGAAGAACCTTGCATTAATTGTACAGGTAAATTCCCATTAGTTATAATAGAAAAGAGTCTGCCTTTGTGAATTGTCAATTTCCTGGTACAAAAATATCTGAATTTTTTTTGTTTAAGTAGATTTCCATCATTTGTGATAGTCTAAATAACTTAGTTATTTGCAGTAAAATTATATTAGGTTTATGCATTTTTATAAGTTTCTTAATTTTGCATTAAGGCCAGCTTCTGGAGTTGAGGTTGCACAGATATTACCTGCATTGGTAACTAGGTTTGGGGCAAATTGATCATCAGTGCTCCACTTTCAAGGGAAATTTAACATCCTTATCCTGAACAACTTTGGGAACTGTTCTTGAGCCACAAATGGCATATGCTTTTCATAAACTCAGTTGGTAAAAGAGATTTACCATGAAGTTCTACTTATGACATCATTAGGTCAGCAAGTTCCTCTTCTCCTTCAAGACTGGCAATTACCTTTGGATACTTAACTAGCTTGAACAAGTTCCATGGGTTGTCTCTCAATGTTGGCCTTAAGGATTCCAAAAATTGGTGTTGCTAAATTGTTATAAGCTTTGAAAAAATAGGGCTTTTTCTTGCACTGTGGGAAGATCAGTGGGTGGGGCAATCAAAATGTAGGTCTTTGTCAGATAAAAAGGCCTTTGACAATTAAAAGTTAGGTTATTTATGTTTCTGGTGTGGTAATAATGTTACTAGTAACTTAATTCTGACAGGAACAATACAGGTTTACAGCACAAGCAAAGGTAGTCATTACAAAACTTATAAACAAAGGGAAATATTAAATAAATAAAATAAAAAAGTTAAGTAAATATCAGAAAGAAAAACACTTACTGCCAGTGAAGGGTGTAGTGGAGGGAGCAAAGGGTGGAAGAAACTCTCCAGGATAAAGATTGGTGGGAATGGGGGAGAAAGTAGAAGGCAGGGCAGATGAGAATGAAG
Source organism: Hofstenia miamia (assembly GCA_900660155.1). NCBI lineage: Eukaryota > Metazoa > Xenacoelomorpha > Acoela > Hofsteniidae > Hofstenia > Hofstenia miamia. Next base: position 77,847 of record CABFPE010000639.1, on the reverse strand, counting down.
AATGTAGATGAAGAGAGTAATCTAAATGAGGATGAAATAGACAAAAGACCTGTAAAAACTATGCCAGCACAAACATGAATGCAATGACAGAGTGATGTGCAAGAATACATGTTAGTGTAGAATCATGGGGGAGCTCAGACTACTCCAGTGGTACTAGGGAATTCAATTGATAAGCAAAGGCTACCATTGTAGAGTGTGAGCCACATTCTAACAGAAAAACAGAACATTGGTAGTTTGCCATTTCTATAAAAAAACAGAAAATATTCCACTGAGGACTCTCCTTCAACAGCAACCAATTTGCATGGCATCATGCCAAAGTGGTATCCACAAATAGATCCAAGCTCATCAAGGTGCTAATTGTGTGTCTATAGTTGTTAATTTCTAGCTCAAATAAACCAGATATCAATTGTTTTTATTTTCTCAGCCTATGTAAATAAATAATTAAATCACATGTAATTGCCATGCATTCATGTACACCAGTGGGATATTATCATCACAGTGTAACTTATTATGTGCATGTATGAATGGAAACAATTAAATAAATTTGTTATTCTCCTATACCTAACCATAGCCATAGCTTAATGTGGTACCACAATTTGGGCTGCCAACTGGAAGAGAGTGTGTTGTCACCTTAAACACAGCAGAGTAACCCCAAATTGTTGCTGGAACTTAAGCAATTATTATTACAAAATAATCCATCAAAGATCTAAAAAGGGTTAGAGTAATAAAGGATTTAGAAAAGCAAACATGATTGAAGTGAGACTAAATCTATTGTGTGTTCACTACAAGTCTCTCAGATATTTATAACAATCTGTGAATTATTACCTGTTAAGTATTTACAAAACTTGCAGCTCAAGTTCCCTCACAAAATTATAGAGCAATCACATGTTAATCTAAATCAAGGGGACAAATAATTATATGTTTGAATTACTGCACTTTAAGAATAATAGCAAAAAATGTCATATTGATGTCACAGAATAAATTAATGCAGCATTTAACACCCTCAACCCTCAGTGCAAGATGTAACTAACTTAAACTCAATTTGTATTGTGTAATTTGTTCTTGCAACCCGGAGATGCCACTAACTGCTTAATAAATATTTATTTAGCCATTATGAAAAAATACTGGCTTTAAATAATTTAAATAATTAAATAGATAACTACTTGAAGCTTCCTAACTTACATTTGATTAGGAATACATGTTCAGTCTCATTATCAGTCTATTTATAGCATCATCCAAAGCAACTAAGCTGCAAGCAAAGAATAACGTCGAATGATTAATAATAATTAGAATTGATTGTAAAATTTAGTTAATTATCTTAGTTATTTTGTAAGATGCAACTAAGCCTCAATATTGTTCAAATTAAGAAAAACTTGTTAGCTGATCAAGTAACATTTGACAAATTACATTGAGCGAAATTACGCTTACGAAGGAACAGCCATATTGGCAGACGAATTATTTAAAATTCAAAATCAGCAGGTACTTTTGGAAAATTTTTATAAATAGCTTTGAACTAACCAGAAATTTGATGAACAATAAATTCTTCGGAGTTTATTTTATTTTCATTCTACTCTTATCTGGTTTGATTATTTAATAAAATGTGCAGCTAGGCAAGTTGTGTCGAGTAGTGGCTGGATTCCATCACGGGATCGATTCGAAGGGTCCTTGTGCCAGTCACGAAACCGCACTTATGTTATGGTTAGGAGTTTTTTGATTCTTGCCTAGTCTGACTATCGATCTATACATGTATGAAATAATTAATGCTTGAAACGACTGGATAGTCAACACTTAGGAATATATATTCTTAATAGTAGGAGACTCGACTATAATCGACCTGATAAATGACCTTACATGTAGTGTTATTAAATGTAAGTATAGGGAACTGCAATCTTATTATTTAAATTACTAAGCTGATAGTTTTACGGTAATGGCTATTTTAATATTATGTAAATGCAGTTAGTGTCAATGCCCGGTTGCTTTACTTAATCAAAACAACAAACACTTTACAAAATTGAGTTTAAGTCAGTTACAACTTGACTTGAGTGCACACACTGAGTTAAGGTAAGGTACACATAATTAGTCCCAGTTGAGCTGAGATGGTGCAGTGGATTCAATCATTGTTCATGAAGGAGAGGAATTGTCTTGTGGAGATCAGCTTCAGGCAGTAGCCCACGGAAGAACTGAAGAGGAAACGTCACCCGGCTCCGTCACCTAAACAGTGATAGTCAATATTCAATTAACGTAACTAGTTAACAAAAAAGAGGAGAAGATTGATGGTTCACTAAATTAGTAACTCCTCACCCGCAATTTACCGAGTGATAATTATCAGCAATAATACACTGCGCAAATAGGCCAGGTGGAGGATGTTACACTAAGTGAATCAGTAAATATAAAATATAATAACCTATGATATGTTGTAACATAATCCATCATGTGGTAAAGTTGAGAGAAAGAAAAGAATGAATTAAGATTAACTTTAGAAATAATTATTGTTAATTATTTATTGTACATACATGATTGGTATTAGTTAAATCATTTGTAAAATTATAAAGCAGTATATTAATAATATTTAATTTGGCAGTACATTTTGCAAATGGTAAAAGAGCAAAGTCACAAATGCTAATTAATGCAACCTCAGTCATCTATCCCTGGTACAATTCAGCTAGCTTAACAATAGAGGGGTACACAACAGACACTGATTACTCTACCAAAAGTACTTGTCTATCAACATTACCTGAACGGTCTGTTTTACAACCATTGGTTTTGCTGCATTCTTGGAAACATCAGTGCCCATGTTATTCCTCTCATCATCTTCTAGTGAGAGATCTAATTCCTGCTCTAAAGAATACCTAGATAAACACAAATCTTTTATTACAACTATTGATTCTGAAACATTCTATCCCTATTTTATTGCTCCACAAAAAGCACAATACATCATTTATTATAATATATTTGCCAAAATTAAAACTGATTTTGAAAACAATTAAATACTCCACATCACATTGTCAGTTACTCAACAATGCTGTTCTTACTTCTTGCTGAGAAATACCCTGCTAATAATACTCTAATTTATTACCCACATCCAATGAATGAGGAACTTAACGACCCTTACTTCCACAGTACTGTTTATATGTTGTGTTAATGAGTTTAATCTTACTACCATACACAAACTGATTACTTTCAAAGAAAATGTTGTATTACAATCTCATATTCACTTTTCATTGGAAGACATACTGTAGCATCATCCAAAAAAGCAACTAAAGCTGAATAACGTCGAATGATTATCATTAATTGAAATTAATTGTAAGAACTTAGTTAATTATCTTTAGTTATTTTTGTACAATGCAACTAAGATTTAATATTGTTCGAAATGAGAAAACTTGTTAGCCGATCAAGAAACAATTGACAAATTAAATTGAGTGAACTAACGCTTACGTATGAACAGCCATATTGGCAGACAAATCATTTGATATTTAAAATCGGCAGGTACTTTTTGTAGAAATTTTATAAATAGCTTTGATTCAACCATAATTTTGATGAACAATAAATTCTTCAGAGTTTATTTAATTTTCATTTCTACTTTATCTGGTATGATTATTTAGAAAAATGTACAGCTAGGCGAGTTGTGTCTAGTAGTGGCTGGATTCCATCACAGGATCAATTCAAAGGGTCGTTGTGCCAGTCACGAAACCGCACTTATGTTACGGGTAGGAGTTTTTTTGATTCTTGCCTAGTCTGACTATCGATCTATACATGTATGAAATAATTAATGCCTGAAATGACTGGATAGTCAACACTTTGGAATATATATATTCTTAATAGTAGGAGACTCAACTATAATCGACCTGATAAATGACCTTACATATAGTATTATTAAATGTAAGTATAGGGAACTGCAATCTTATTAGTTAAATTACTAAGCCGATAGTTTTACAGTAATGGCTATTTTTATACTATGTAAATGCAGTTAGTATCAATGCCCGGATGCTTTACTTAATCAAAACAACAAACACTTTACAAAATTGAGTTTAAGTCAGTTACAACTTGACTTGAGTGCACACACTGAGTTAAGGTAGGGTACACATAATTAGTCCCAGTTGAGCTGAGATGGTGCAGTGGATTCAATCATTGTTTATGAAGGAGAGGAATTGTCTTGTGGAGATCGGTTTCAGGCAGTAGCCCACGGAAGAACTGAAGAGGAAACGTCACCCGGCTCCGTCACCTATACAGTGATGGTCAATATTCAATTAACATAACTAGTTAACAAAAAACAAAGAGGAGAAGATTGACGGTTCACTAAATTAGTAACTCCTCACCCGCAATTTACCGAGTGATGATTATCAGCAATAATACATGGCGCAAATAGGCCAGGTGGAGGATGTTACATTATACTTCATTGATATGGGCATTGCTGCCTCTCTTCCATACATTGCTTTGTATGGTGTCATTCCTGTTGTTGAATACACCAATGTGTTGTAGAAATATTCTACCATTTTGATGACTTCCCTCCAGTGTCTTCCTCTGACTCTTGATGTTAAAACTCTAATCAGGTTAATCATTGTCTTATTTAATATCTCGACTGCCCCATTTGCTTGTGAGTGATAAGAAGTTGTTTTTTCAAAATTTCCATTAGTTTTGCCATCTCTTCAAATAGTTTACTCTCGAATTGTTCTTCCCTATCTGATATAATGGTTTCCATTGGTCTGAATTTTAGTATCCATTCCTTCATGATTTTTTCATCTACTATTTTAGCTGTTGTGGAATATAGTGGAATCATTCTCACATACTTCATGAACTTGTCTACAATGACTAGAATATATTGATATCCCTATCATCCTGTGATAATTGTTCTAGATCCACATGTACAATTTGATTTGGCACTGTTGCTATAATCTTTTTTAGTGGTGCTATCTGCCTTGGGAAGTGGCTTTTGTTGTTTATCAGGCAGGTCGTACATTTATTAATTATGTCTGTTCTCTGTATGGCTATTGTTATAAACCTTGTATTGAATGTCTTTTCCATCTGTATTTTTCCAATGTGCACATTTTCATGGATTTTCCCTACCAATTCTCTCTTGTAATATTGCTATGTGTGAGGTTTTTCCTTCTACATATAGAAGTCCGTTGTTGTTAACTTTCCATTTATATCTTTGGAAGTAACTA
>CABFPE010000639.1:22350-42986 GCA_900660155.1 Hofstenia miamia | reverse complement strand
ATGTATTCATTAACTCCCTCACCTTGAAGGATGGCGACGAAGCTTTTTGTGTTTCTTATTTGGCTGATGCCAACTTTTAAATTTCTTGTTTGTTTTACTTTTATTAGTGCTTCTTTACATTGGATTTATTACCAAATACTGCCATGTTCATTTCCTCCCTTTTTGGTCTGTTAATCACCATACCCCCTGGATGTGCTTTTCGTTCCTGTGTGTATGGGAGTGCTCCCATTGTCAGTTCTGAAAATTGTTGTTTTGTTCTTTATGTTCTAATGGATTCTAGTTCTAGTCATACTGTAATTTATTCCCCTACTTTTGGGACTTCTCCTACTCAGAGCGTCCCCTGTGCAAGCGGTGGTATCCAGGACGTTACCCCTTGTACCTTTGGAGAGTTAATGAATTTTTCTCAACCTTCTTCTCCTACGTCCCAAAGGATGGACGATAGTCACAATGCCTCTACTATTCCATACAGCAATGCAAATGCAATGAGTGCAAGTTCATCATTTCATGTGCTGCCATGATGTGTGTTAAACTCTCGAAATGCTCCGCCAATTCCAATGCGTCCCCGTAGTTATGCCAGTGGTTGTGAACCACAGCCTACGCCTCATTTCGATGCGTATATCGCCGAGATCAAGCACTTGAAAGATGTATTGTCACAACAGGTGGCTCTCTGGATGGAGAGTGGAAGCCAGGTTGAATCTTTACAAGCCAAGATTAATACCCAACATGTATCATATTAACAGATGGAGAGACAGATGTTGGAATCAACCTTCGCTCTCGAATTACAAATACACGAGTTAAAGATTTCCATTAAAAATTCAAATCATCCAGAAGAAACGTCATCTAACCGAGACTGTGATGAATACGTTACGCATGTTGCTTTGAATGAAGCCTTAGATGAATTGGCTGAGAGAATTATCAGTAGAGTGATTCAGCTTGTTGGTGTCAGTCAGCCTCCTGCAGCTCCGGCTGTTCCTCTGTGTGGAGCATCCCCTTCTATGCCTTCTTCTACTCCTCCCTCGATCAGTCAACCTACCTTCGCGCAGACCGCTCTTACCCAAATATCCACCTTGACTACAGGAGCTACCCCTCAAACTGGCTATGTTCAGTCATTACCCGACCCAGTGAGCACCGTGGTCATTCCCTGCATGCAGGGAGCAACATGCAAGCAATGCAAGTCCATTCAATGAAAAACCTGGTTCTAAGAGTCAACCGAGATTCGGCAAGCATTCTGTTCTACCCAAATTCACTGGGCAAATTGATGCTGTGTCGCAGTCTTTCAACGAATGGTTTTTTCTCTTTGAATTGACCATGAAGCAACATAAAAACTCGCAAGAGACCGCCATGTCGCAGTTCCCCTTATATTTAAATGGATTGGCATATAACCAGTATATGATGCTTGACCGGAGCATCAAAACTGACTACCAGTTGTTAGTGGGTTTCTTCAAAGATCACTACTGAGCACTGCACATCAAACATCAGTATAAGACACTATTGTGTGATATGTCTTTTAAATTCGGTGATGATATCCAAAACTACATCACCCAGGTTGAAGGCCTGTTCCGCCTGAGCAGTCTTTCTAAGGAATACTCCAAGCACGATTTATTCTCTTACATATGTAGAGGTTTTCCCTCATAGATAAGAAATCGGCTGGAAGTTTGATGTGACCCTGAGGATAGCCTTCATGAGATTATCCGCAAAGCCATTAGTGTGCTCTACATGCTTCAGAATTCACAACACATTAATAGTGATATCACTAAATTTTCCAGTACATCTGGAACTAAAACTTTTGAGATCAGGAAGCCCATCCCTGTCAAGAACTCATTCAATTTGTCATCCGTCAGATGTTATACATGTGGAGAGAAGGGACATCTAAAATCCCAGTGTAGAGCCAAGCTGCTGCCTCTATAATAAGTGACGAGTGTTGCAAAGAATTGTGCTTAACTCGAGACTCGTTGTACTCTTCCACCGCGAAGCTGATTGATGCCTCTGGGAATCCTCTCTCACTGAAAGGGCAATTAAAGGATGCATCCATCAAGATCCATGCGGAACCCTTCGAAGTAGACCTTTTGGTAGTAGATACCTCTAATCATCGTCTCCCCTATGATCTAATCTTAGGAAATGATTTTTTGGAGCGCAATTCTTGCGTCATCGACTTTAAGAACAATATGATTTCAATCAAAGATCAGGAAGCAACACAACTAATGACGATCCCTGATAAAGAAGTTGTTTTTGACTTAGAAGAACCCATACTCCTTGAGCCCAAACATTGGACTCGAGTCGCTGTGTTCTCGGATGCCAGTATTAATGGAGACATTATGATATCAGGGCAGAGGGGCAAGTACATCCGCGGAGTTTCTTTTTCTCCAGATTTATGTAAAGTAACCTGAGGAAAGACGCATGTAACTGTTCTCAATGGGTCGACTTCCGTGGTCAAGATTGGAGTGTTGCAATTACAATTAATCTGAGTGCTGGTGAAAGTCGAAAATATTCCAATTACTTGTCTACCAATATGCACCGCTGTGCATGATTTGACAGCTCCCGCAAGTCCGGTACAAGTACCAACAGTCACCAAGAATTCCCATCCGCACTTAACTCAAAAGGAAAGAAAATCTCTAGTATCCTTGCTTTATAGTAAGCACGATGTCTTTAACTATGGCACCATTAGTGTTGGTCAAGCCTTAGGTGAGGAGCACACTATCGAACTCAAACACGATCATCCAATCCGGCTGCTGGTACGCCATGTACCAGAAAACTTAAAACCCGAATACAAGAAGATCTTGAGTGACCTAATTGAAAGTGGAATAATACAAGGAAGCAACAGCCCTTATACTGCTCCCACTGTGTTTATTCGACAAGGCGAGAAGTATCGACTGTGTATCGACTTTCGTAAATTAAATGATATCACAATTAAAGACGCATATTCCCTGCCACAGATAGAAGATCTCCTCTACAATGCTAGTAAATATAAATTCTTCTCGTGTCTAGACTTATGTAAAGCCTACTGGCAGGTACCGATGCGCCCTTTGGACATCCCAAAGACCGCTTTCATTACCCCTTACAGGCTATACGAATGGAAGTATATGGCCTTTGGCCTATGCAACGCGCCAGCTACTTTTCAGAGTTATGTTACTAAGATTCTCAAAGATGGTGCGAACCTTCTTGAGCCTGGAATTTCGGCGTATATCAATGACATTCTGGTCGCAAGCAACACCTTTGAGGAACACTTAGATAAGCTTGGTCGAACATTGGATTTGTTACAAAAAGCCAGACTCAGGGTAAATGGAACAAAGTGTGCATTAGTCCAGACTAAGGTAATTTTTCTTGGTCGCGTTATTGAACCCAGGAAGATTTCGATAAAAAATAACGCGAAGGATTTCTTAGACAAGATTGAAATGCCAAGGACTCGCCGAGACGTCCAACGATTGATGGGTTTCCTCAACTATTACGGGATGTTCATCCCCGATCTCGCAGACAAGACAAGGACGATCTTGAATTTGTTAAAGAAATCCGTTGACTTTAAATGGACCTGGCAAGAACAGCAAGCCCTCGAGGGAATAAAATCAGAGCTCAAGAAAATACCATCATTGAATACCCCTGATTATACAAAGGATTTTATAATCGACTGTGACGCTAGCGCCGTTGCCATCAGCGGGATCCTCAGCCAGGACGTTAACGGAATCGAAAGTCCTGTGCAGTATTTCAGCCGAAAACTTAGAGCATCAGAGAAGAATTACGGCGCGACTAAGTGTGAAATGCTCGCATTAGTCAAATCATTAAGGAAATTCCGCTACTTTATACTTGGTCGCAAATTTATTGTCCGCACTGATAATAGCGCCCTTGCTTGGTTAAAAAAGTTCAGTGGCGATAAATCAAACATTGTCGCAAGATGGATCAAGTACTTAAACGACTTCTCCTTCACCATTAGACATCGCCCCGGCAAATTACACTTGAATGCGGATTATTGGACGGCTCTCCCGAGCTACGAACGTGATATTAAAAAACCAGATGGGGAAAAAGTTCCGTTTTCATTTATCCCTCATACAGAGTATCAGTTAATACCTGAAATTAATGCTGACCAAAATGGAAAGCCTATTCTCGCTATACTATTGAAAGAGGAGATTTTGGAAGAAGAAATTATTTGTTACCAACATCGCGATTGGATCCTGGATCAAATAATGAAGAGGATGGGGGACCCCTATTTCCCTACATCCCCGGAAGTAAACTGATATTTTCATCGCTATAATTGGCGCGTGACCAACAAAGGCTTACTATATGCTAAAAGTAAACATAACAATCGATTAGCTATTCCTGAATACTTTAAACGAGACTTAGTGCGTAGGGTTCACAAGCGAGGTCACCTAGGCATTCTTCAAACCGAGAAAACCTTTAATTCTAGATATGTGACCACTGGGATCTGCACAGCTGTCACTGACGTTATTGACAAATGTGAGAAATGTTTGCTAAACAACATCCACCATTTCCCTCAACAGCACACTGAAATGGAATCACGATCGGCAGAAAGTCCGAATGAGCTGGTACATGTGGATTTAGAACAACTGTCAAAAGATGACGAAGGTTTTCAGTACTTGCTTGTGATGGTGGACCACTTCACCAAGTTCGCCCGTATAATTCCTTTAAGCAGTACAACAGCCGAGGTGGTAGCCAACAAAATTCTTAAAGAATGGATTCTCAAATATGGCCCGATGCACAAATTAGTTTCAGATCGCGGTCCGCAATTTGAGAGCAACCTTTTACGTGCACTCATGCTTGAGTTGGAAGTAGTTCACGAATTAACAACTGCCTACCACCACCAGGCTAATGGCTTGGTAGAGAGATTGAATTGAACACTCATTAAATTGATTTGAGTGGCATTGTCTCGAGCTGCAGGGAAGCAATGGAGACGAATTGTCGAAGGTGTCGAATACTTTTATAATACTTCGGTTCACACAACAACTGGCATAAGCCCCTTCAAAGCCATGTTCGGCAGAGAAGCCGCTACTTCACTAGCAATGATGTTTCCAAAATATGCTGAAACCAATGTGGAAAGTTATGTCAATAGATTAATCACTGATATGCCACAAATTCACTTAACAATTTGTCATAACACCAATCAATCTAGCATCTGGCAAAAGAAAACTTTTAGTAAAAAATTGTATGGTGAGCCTCATAAGCGCAGTGATAAAGTTTTTGCCTATTTACCCCATATCACAACCGATAGCCACCAAGTACGGAAGCTCGCTAACAATTGGCAAGGCCCATTTACAATTGAAAAAGTGCTTGATCACAATACATATACCTTAAACAATGGTAAAACGGTACACTTTCAAAGGCTTAAGAGAGCCATAAAAGATATAGAACATGTGATTATAGATGACAATAACAAATTTACGTTAATAGACAACAGTGTTGATGTATATGAAAAATATGAGAATTTGACTAGTTTTTCTGAGGATGAATTTTCCGACACCGATTATCATTGCGATAACGTTAATACTGAGAATTTAGCATCACGTACGCTCCCCCCAAGAAGGGCGAGAACTACTTATGATCCCAATATTTGGGATTTAAATCTTATAACTACATTTAGAAATGAAACCAATACATCGCAAAAGAGAGTCGCCAGCTCCACCTGTCCGCTGCTGAGTACGAAGGAGGATGGAAGGTAGCCAACTTGGACGTAATGCCTCACCTAGGCGTGGGAGACACGTTTCTCCGCTTGCTGAGGCCCTCACAAGAAAAAGAGGACGTCAGGAAGGTGCTGAGCAGAGTCTGATTCCGTGTGGGCGACACGTTGCTCCACGACTCGGAGAGCCGAAAGCAGTTACCACGACGCCCTCAACATCTCGCCCCTACGTGGAGAGACACGTTTCCCCACGTGCGCGAGAGGAGCTGGCATCCCCCACATTAAAAACTTTTAAATCAAGAGTACCTTTTACACCTTTACAACCTGTAAATACCCCCCACATGAGCGACTTGATAGCCCCTTCGACCTCTTCTACAGCTACTTCCACCATATGATCACAGAAGACTGAAGAAAGAAGACGAAAACTATCGAAAGTCAGCGATGAGACATTACATCCTTATTATATCGCAACTAGGAAAGCCATCGCTATCATTCGCGATAACATTTCAGAGGAGACACAAAATCAACTTCGACGAACCTATAACGGTCACAACATGACCTGCTTGATTGACGTAATCCCTTTCGTCATAGACGCATCCTGCCAACCAAAAATCAACATGATTATAGCCTACGATTCCAGGATGATGGAAACACTAAGTCGTCTGTATTGGCGCAGTATGGTTCATACGTTTTTTGACGACGACTTTAATATATACAGTCTATGCCAGTTTTTAAATAGCAGCCCCACCATTGATAGTTTTGAGTGTGTAAACATTGATTTCAAAAATCTCCTCATTATTTATTTTTTCAGATTATCTGAGATACAGGCAGAGGACATTATGGAGCAAATCGAAATAGCTTTCCTCATTGCTAAAGTTGAAGGCATTTGCCTAATAATGATTGTGCGTGGTGAGTATGAAACATCTATACCCGAACCAATTGAAAATCTTCACTTCAGAATGGAGAACTTTTTAATCTTGTCCAAAGAAGATTACGCCCCGACTTCTTCACAATCAACAAGTCACCTTCTGATAACTAGGCTAATTTACACTGATCTTCTACTATGTCAAAAAGTACCCTCACATCATTTAGCAGTAGACCAGATTTTAATTGTGGACGTCCTGCTCCAGTCGCAGAAACTGGAAATCACAGATCCTAACACTCCTTTATTATATACCATAACAGATCTGAGAGTAAGCTTTGCCTTTGCCCAGAGTGAACAATTACTTCATGAAATACATACCATTTGGTCTGATCTTAAGGCTGATTTTAACCCCGAGTCTGATTGGCCCATATTAGATATATCAAGTCCATCACAAAAATACCATTCCTCAGTCGAACGCACCCTACGCGACATTAAAGTCTCCTACACTAATCAAGACAAGAAAAATTTCAAAGAGCGGCTTTTTGCTGAGAAAAACTTACCCAATATATATGCCAGAGGCACAGTTTGGTTACTAGCCATATATTGAACAAAAGAGCCAAACCTCCACATACCTATGTTGCATAATAAACTAACTTCCTTAACGAAATTAACGATCCACGAGATAGCAGTATGCCCCTTGACATGGAAGGTGAAAAACTGGCTTCTTTATAAATGCAGTCCTCCTTCTTGCCCTGGAAAGACAAAACGAGCAATGGACAAATTCGAAAAATATTATGCCTGACTGGTGGGGGCGAGCAGTGTCACTGGCAAAATGTCGATCATGTTGACCAGCAATAAACTTGGTATCTGTCCATCGGACATTAATATTTTCTCAGACACCGTCAAGAAGTATATGTGGGGCGCAACTGCTGAGACAAAGTTCGCAATTTTTTCATCCGACAACGCCCCTCTCAGCACATGAAGATTCGTAGAAAGATTGCCAGGATTGACAAAATGTTTTCTCGAGCAAGTCGCCAAGTTTGACGTACATGGTAAGAACGAACTTTTATTTAGTACGCAACAAATGAAATACCCTGAGTGCGGGTATGGGCAGTTCATCGAATCAGCCAGGCACGTTAGTAAGGAAGGAAAAATCATCCCAATCACCATTTTTGATCAGGTGATGAGGACGCCGGAGCAATTCTTCAGAGAGGAGGAATTATTATCATCCTCGGCTGTGCAAATGTCTCCTCACATTCGAGACTTAATTGAGAAGGTGAATTTGGAAAAGTTTGGAGGTACTTGTCATCTCTCCAAAGCCAACGCCACAATGGTCCGTCACGGAAGCTGAACGTATTTTGATGGTCGAGCATGACCCGAGTGAATTTATGGACGAGCTCACAGTACAGCAGAGAGTCCTGGTCGATAGTAGGGATAAGGACGTCCTATCGTTAATGAAGTGGTGTCTTACAGAAATGTTCACCAAAGAGGAGTTAGTCATACTACAATCCCCAGGGCGACACGTTGCTCTGGATGTAGAATGTACTACTTCGCGTATCAGAATCTCCCACCAACAGATCGAACGTTTAAGACAGAAGGGACTACGAGTAAATTTTGGGACACCATTAAAGACGCTCACATAAATTATCCTGTGACAATAGGAACCGCCACATTAGCCTCTCCGTCAACGTTTAGCGAGTTAGAGAAGAAGATCAACACGTCAAACCTCCTGTGTATTCCACCACCTACCATAGAGACACCCTTGATTCAACCAAAGTGGAAGGTGCGAAAACCCAAAAAGAGGGTAGCTGCTCAGTTATCCAATCAGATAAATTTTGTTAATAGTAAATCAGAAGCCATCAAAGCCAGTCGATCAGGGGAATATAAAACAATTCGAGAGAAACTAATTGCCGGAGGAAACGCAGAGCGTGTATTCATCAATGGCAAACTAACCATCACTGATATCTTTTTAAAGGGACTACCTATCCACGCACAGTTACAAGCCATCCAGGACAAGATAGCCACGTTGCAGCCACGTGTTCTCATCCTATTCCAGGCTGCTGGAGATTTAACCTGGATAAATAATGTGGAAACAGTGACGCGGTACTATGACGTTACCAAGCGAATTGAAATTATCACCATGATTTGAGCCAATGTAACAGATCCAAACAAGATGACATTAAGCCAGGTTCAGGAGTACTGTTCATTGTTTGTAGATCATGCCACTACCATGGGGTCTTTACAACAAGTCTTCCTCCACTTCTACCCCGATACCGAGATCAGCGCTGATGACGCTCACACATTGGACACTGATGCTATGATGACACTCATGGTAGCACTCAAAGGCCTTTGGCTCTACGAACGTTTCTATGATACATTTACCAGACGATTGAATAATCTTCAGAGAAATTGTCCTATTAGCAATCGCATGCCAACAATAAAATTCCTAAGGTTGAAAGATGAGGTGGTCACACAACGAGAGGTGCTGATGCAGATAACAAGAGAGGCCAGTTATGCGGAAGTCACTACCTGGGATGGTGAACTTGCTACCAAGATGATCGCGGCCACACAAAGTATCGTTTCTGGGCCAGCCCTTCAACTATTAGCTGAAAATTAATTTGAGCAAGGGGGGCGTGTAGAGTTGCTCGGGGATTCTGTTGATTTTATTTTTATTTTGTATTATTACGTCACCATGACGTTATTAACTAGTTTTGATCTTAGTTTGTTGTTATTAATTTCGATGTCCCCTCGATGGTGCTGATTATTGCTCAAATTTAATTTTACGAGGGAAATAGAATTTGATCATGTTAAACTACGTTGATATCTGAAGTATTGTAAACAAAGGCAGGTAATTATTAAACAATTGTATAAAACCTGAGGAACTTGTAGCAATCACTTAATAGATTTTATCTACTCTCAACTGCCGTCTTTACCATTGTACTTTTATTTATTTATTATCTTGATGAAACTTACTGCTTAAGACCGGTGACAATTCGGGAGTGCTTTCATTAGCACGGGGCAACACGTTGCTTCTGGGGGTCTGTTGATTACCCAGTCCGAATTGTGGCTCATTAAGTTATGCATACGGCTACGTATAAGGAAATAATAAATCTCTCTTTTGTAATTCAACATGTACATGCACTTATAAAACCTAACACTGTGATGATACTATGCCGTGGGCTAGCACGAATATCTGGCAATTACAGATTATTTAATAGTGAGCTGAGAGATAACAATGAAAATGAGAGTTTGTGTTTTCTGAATTGAGATAGAAATTAAGCAAGTGAGACAAATAGGGTAGCACCAGTCAATAGGTTAAGCACTTTACTTCTGGATGTTCCGCTTCGGCTGGAAGCCATAGGAATTGGTCATCGTGGTTCTTACCTAAAGTAGTTTCGTTACTTGGATGAATTACCAATGTTACATCTATATGTTATAAATTCTGTGTTACTCCTTTTTCTGGAATCATGGCTGTTATGTAAATGCTATTCAAACCTTCTGCGGAGTCAATTAAGTTTCTAGTTAAGTTTCCCTACCAGCCACCGATTCTACAATATTTTGCCTATGAGAAAATCAATAGATAAATGCTTCTCTGGTTCAACATTTTGTGAAAGAAATTTTTGCCTCATTTGGTTTTGAGAAGATTAATCTGTTCTGACACCAAAGTTGTTTTGGTTTGTACCAAGAGAAGCTAGTTTGGAGAATTTTTAAAGTACAAAGTTATTTGATATTTAATGATTCCTTTGCTTCTCTTTTATGAGTTTATATCATATCCATAGCCAGTTTTTTAACAAAAGAATTGTTACAACAAACATTCCATTTGTGTCCACATAAAGAAAAGTTTGTTAATTATTGAATCTTTTTGTTGGACTGCAAAAGAAGTAAGCTTTCAATGGATAGACGAATTAATGTAATACAAATACAAATTCAAAAAATCAGAAATATTGGGAAAATAAGACAATACAATGAGCAAAACTAAATTCAGCTGATGAGTATTGGCAAAGACATATATACAAATGGTATTACAAATATTTTGCAGTTATTTCTGATAACAGATACCAGTGCAAGTATTAGGCTTGAATTTTACTCCTCTTTCATTATCATTAAATAGCAATAAAATAGTTTGAGTAACTGACTCTGCATCACATTTATTGATTGCCAAATCTTTCATGCATACATTTTTGTTGAAAAAAGTGTGTCAACATAAAGCTTCACATGCACATTCTAAGGTGATCCCCTGAACTATCTATGCAATCATCAACAATCAAAGAACAATATCTGCTTTTTATATTACTATTGATACTGCATTGATTATTGAAATTCCAGTAGAATGATTGATTGTACTATGGGAATCAACAAAGAGATGAGTTGAGTTTTAAGAGAGAGACTCCATTGATGTGAAATCCTAGATTTGTGGTAGCAGCTTGTGCCATGCTCAGCATACATTCTACTTAAGAAATAATAGAGAACTGATGAAACTATTAATAAATAATGTACTTATATCTATATGAACATGTTCATTCCATAAGTTACAATAACAGATATTCAGAGAACAAGTTTTGACATCTTGTTTGTCAATTTGTACCACGGTTCACAATTAAGAAGAAACATCTAATATAGAAAAAATACCATATGTTATAACTAACATGTAAACCACATTTAGAACAACAAGAAAGAATATAACTAATCTCACTTTTACATAGTCACCATGAAGTTTTTAATTATGGAGATATCAGCATTGGCCAAGCCATTGGTGAGGAGCATGCTATTGAAGTTAAGCATGACAAGCTGATCAGAGTACAAAAAGATCTTAAGCAATTTGATCAAGAGTGGAATTATCCCAGGTAGCAACAGCCCCTATGCAGCTCTGACCATTTTTATCAGACAAGGTGAGAAATACAGGCTTTGCATAGATTTCCACAAACTCAATAATGTCACTGTTAAAGACACTTATCCATTGCCAAGGATTGAAGACCTGTTATATAATGCTAGTAAATACAAATTTTTCTCTTGCTTGGATCTATGCAAGGCATAGATGCAAGTGTTGATGCGAACTTCAGACATTCTGAAAACTGCTTTCATTACCCCATATATCCTGTATGAATGGAAGTACACAGCTTTCAGATTATGCAATGCCTTAGCTACCTTCCAGCAGTATGTAATGAAAGAATTAAAGGACAAATCTAACTTTCTTGAGCCAGGAATATTGGCATATATTGATGATATTTTAGTAGCCACTCACACTTTCAATTAGCATTTGAACAAACTAGAATTGCTACAAAAGGCTGGTTTGAAGGTCAACAGAAATCAATGTTCCTTGGCACAGATGAAGGTAACCTTTCTGGGGAGAGTTATTGAGTCTGGAAAAATTTCAATCAAGACAAATGCAAAGGATATTCTGGAAAAAATTGAAACATCACAAAGTTGGAGGGATGTGCAATGACTAATGGGATTTCTAAATTATTATGGGATGTTCCTTCCAGATCTTGCAGAGAAAACAAAGACCATATCACATCTGCTTAAAAAATCCACTGATTTTAAGTGGACCTGGAATGAACAAGATGCACTTGAGAAGATTAAAATCAAACTAAAAAGATCCCATCACTGAATACCCCTGACTACAAAAAGATTTTATAGTGGACTTGCACCCAGTGCAGTGGCCATTAGTGGTTTTTTGAGCCAAGAATTCAATGGAATTGAGAGGCCTATCCAACACTTTAGCAGGAAACTCTGGACAGCAGAAAGGAATTATGGAGCCACTAAATGTGAGATGCTGGCATTAGTAGAGTCTTTAAGGAAATTTCACTACTTCATATTAGGATGCAAATTTATCACTGATAACAGTGCATTGGCATGGTTAAAGAAGTTTAGTGAAAACAAGTCTAACATAGTGGCTTGGTGATTTGAATATTTGAATGATTTTTCTTTTTCAATCAGGCATCGCCCAGGTAGATTACATCTGAATGCGGATTACTGGACAGCATTGCCCAGTTATGAAAGAGATCTGAAAAAACCACCTGGAGAAAAAATTCCATTTACATTTATTCCTCACACTGAGTATGAACTAACATCTGAAATCAATGTAGATCACAATGGGAAACCCATCCTGCCCATCATGATAAGAGAGGAAATTTCAAAAGAAGAACTAATACAACATCAACATCAGGACCAAATTCTATCAGATATCATGAAAAGAATAAATGACCCTTACTTCCCTACTTTGCCAGATGTTAACTGATATTTCAAGCTTTATAATTGGCAAACAAACAGCAATGGGCTGCTATACATTAAAGGCTTAAATAACTGACTCACAATCCCTGAATATTTTAGACGGGACCTAGTCCTAAGAATTCATGAAAGAGGACACCTTGGGATCCTCCAAACAGGAAAGACATTTAATTCTCAATACATAACAATTGGTAAATGCGCCACAGTGGTAGACATCATTGATAAATGCAAAAAGTGCCTCTTACACAATGCCAGTCACTTTCCACAGCAAAGAGCTGAGCTTGAATCTCAAGCAGCAGAAGGCCCTAATGAATTAGTACATATGGACTTGGAGCAATTGTTGAGATGATGATGGCTTCCACTATCTTCTTGTCATGGTGGATCATTTCATGAAATATGCACTCTCAATAGTACTACTGCAGAAAGATTAGCAGTCAAGATTGTAAATGAATGGATATTGAATTATGGACCCATGCACAAACTAGTTTCTGACCACAGTCATCAATTTGAAAGCAATCTTATTAGAGCTCTGATGAAGGAACTAGAAGTTGTACACAAACTCACTACAGCCTACCATCACCAAGCCAATGGATTGGTTGAAAGGCTGAATCAAACTCTCATAAAGCTAATTAGAGTGGCACTATCACAAGCTGCAGGAAAAGATTGTAGGTGTGTCATTGAGTGTATAGAATACTTTTATAACACATCTGTACACTCAACTACAGGGGTCAGCCCCTTCAAAGCAATGTTTGGACATTAGGCAAGACATCTCTCACTATGATGTTCCCCAAATATACAGACAAAAGTACTGAACAGTATGTCAGTCAATTAATTCAAGACATGCAACAAATCCATTTAACCATCTGTCATAACATGAACCAATCTAGTATACAGCAGAAAAACGTTTAACAAGAAACTGTACAGAGAACCACATAAATGGGGAGACAAAGTTTTTGCTTACTTGCCTCCAGTAGTCACAGATCATAATCAGTTGCATAAATTAACTAACTATTTGCAAGGCCCTTTCACCATTGAAAAAGTGCTTGACCATGACACTTATACACTTAACAATTGTAAAACAGTACATTTTCAAAGGCTCAAAATGGCCATCAAAGATATTGAGCACGTAATTATTGATGATAACAGTGAATTTACACTAGTTGAAAATGGTATCAATGTATTTGAGACATATGATAATTTATCTGATTTTACTGAAAAAGATTTCACTGATACTGATTTTGATGAGAATGATATTAATATTAGTGATTGTAATCAACAGGCATTGCCTCAAAAAAGTGCTTGAGACAATTGTGTTTATGATCCCAATAATTGGGACCTTAACCTTATAAATCTGTTTAGGAATGATACCATTAAGGAAGAAAAAACACTATTCACCAGCTCCTCCAACCTGCCACAGTGTGAGAAGGAAGATGGAAGGTAGCAGAAATGGTACCCATATCTTGTCTAGCCATGGGAGACACATATCTCTGCTTGATGAGGTGTGCAAAAAGAAAAGAGGACAACATGATGTTGCTGTGGAGAGTCCTATTCTGTGTGGGTGAAATGTAGCTCCATGATTAGGAGAGGAGACAGCAACAACCCTGTCCTCATCTTGCTGCTATGTGGGGAGAAACATATATCCACGTGCGCGATCAGAGCTGGCCAAAACAACTGATAAAACTTTTAAAACTCAAATTATTCATACCCCATTTAGTGTATTACAAACTGTAAATACATCCCCAACAAGTGATTCAATAGCCCCTCCAACCTCTGTTACTTCCTCCACCCTTATGTCCAAAGTTTGTTTCAGGAAGACAGAAGATAGAAAAAAGAAGATGTCAAAAGTAGGAGAGGATACTCTTCATCCTTATTTTATTGCAACATGCCATGTGATTCACTATGTTCGTTATAACATATATGAAGAGACAAAAAATAAATTATGATGAACATATAATACACAAACATTAGCTTCCTCAATTGATATGATACCCTTTGTCATTGATGCTGAATGCCATCTAAAAATAAACATGATAATCTGCTATGACTCTAAAATGCTTGAAGGAATCCGCCATTTTTACTGGAGGAGGACTGTCCACACATTGTTCAACAAAGATTTCACAATTTACAATCTCTGTCAATTTCTAAACAACAGTAGCACTATCAGTAGTTTTGACTGTGTTAACATTGAATTCCCTAATCTATTAGTAATATATTTTTTCAGAGTAAATGAAATGCATGACAACAGGATTATGGAGCAAATTGAAATTGCTTATAGAATCACCAAAGTTGAAAACATTTGACTTGTGATGGTGCTCAGGGAGGAATATGAGGATAAAATTCCTGAAGCTGTAGAAAACTTACATTTTCACATGGAAAACTTTATTATTTTATATTGTTCCAGTTATCTTCCAATTTCAATGTACCACACAAATATCATATAAGTTACTAAGTTATTATTCACTGACCTAATGTTATGTCAAAATATACCATCACACTGAAAAGCAGCTGACCAGAAACTGATAATTGACAATATCCTTCAATTGCAAATGTTAGAGTTAACTGACATGCATACACCATCTTTGTATACTTTGACTGATATGAGAGCAAGTTTTGCTTTTTCTCAAAGTCCCAAAACATTGCAGGAGATACAGGATATTTGGACAGACATAAAAGCTGATAAAAACCCTGAGTCTGATTGACCCAAACTTAATATAAGAAGCCCATCATCCTAATGCTATCATTTGGTTGAAAGATTGTTAAGAGAAATAAAGTTCTCATATGATACTCAAGATAGAAAAAGCTTTAAACAGTAATTATTTTCAGAGAAAAATTTGCCTGATATTTACATGAGAAGAGCAATTTGGATTATTGCAATATATTTAATAAGGGAACCATTATACATGAGCAACTATGGAAGATCCACAAGAAGGTAATCAGTACAGAACCTCAAGTCTTAATCTTATTCCAAGCTTCAGGAGACTTAATGTGGATAATTAATGTTGAGAATATAATGAGATATTACAATGTCACTAAACGTATCAAGATTATCACCATGATTCTTGCTGATGTGTCAGACCCTTATGAAATGACACTAGGTCAGGTCCAAGAATTTTGCTTGCTTTTTTAGATCATATGACCAGAATGGTATCATTAAGAGATGTGTTTATACACTTTTATCCAGAAACAACAATCAAAGCTGAAGATGCTCATACTTCTGACACAGATGCAATGATGACTTTGATGATTGCACTTAAAAGATTCTGTCTTTATAAAGGTTCCATGATACATTTACTTGGTAATTGAATCATTTGAGAAGAAATTGTCTGATTAGTACCTGGATGGCTGCCTTAGGATTTTTTAGATTGAGAGATGAAGTAGTCATTCAAAGCGAAGTACTTATGCAAATTTCACATGAACCATGGTATGCTGAAGTGACAGAATAGGAGGGAGTGTTAGAGATTGAAATGATATCCACCACCCAAAAAATAGTCTCAGGTCCTGCTCTTCAACTATTGCCACAGAATTGATTTGAGCAAGGGGGGCGTGTAGAGTCACTTGGGGACTTTTGTGATTTCTTTTTCACTTTAATTGTACTGACATCAGTATGACGTAATGATTTATTTCTAGTCTAGTTTTATGAAAGCTGTTTCCTATCCCCTCAAATGGTGATAATTATATTGCTCAAATTTTATTGTGAGGGAAAATGATGACATGACTATCTTATGATTAATTTTGATTGTAAACAAAGGCAGGTAATAACTTGAATTATGTAAATTGAGAAACAATGTTGAGAAAAGTTCAATAGAGTTTATCTAGCCTCAACTACTGTTTTACCTCCATATTTTTCTTTATTATATATTTTGATATGAAAATAATTACATAAGTAAGGCGACAATTTGGGAGAGCCTTCTCAAAGTACAGGGCAACACGTAGCTCCTGGAGATCTTTTAGATTTTCCAGCCCAAATTGTGGACCATTTAGGTTATGTATGCAGTTACACTTAGGTTAATAATAAACCTCTTGTTCAATGTTCAACATGTACATGCACCTATAAGTTACAACACTGTGATGATACTATACCATTGGTTAGCATGAATGCCTGGCAACTATAGGCTATTATTTAGTGAACTGAGAGATAACAATGAAAATGAGATGTTTATTTGAGGCTATTATTTAGTGAACTGAGAGATAACAATGAAAATGAGATGTTTATTTGTGGTTATAAGATAGAAATTTAAAGTGAGACAAATAGGGTAGCACAATTCACTCAAGTTAAGCACTTTACTCTTTCTGAAGATGTTGCTTCAGCTGGAAACTATACAAATGGGTTATCTTGGATTTTACCTAAAGTAACTACTTACTTGGATGAATTACTGATGTTAAATTTTATAAGTTCTCTCTTTACTGGAATTGGGGCTGCCTTTGTATGGCTGCTACTTAAAACCTTCTGCAGAGTCAATTAGTTTTCTAGTGTAATTACTATTGTAGCCTGAGATTCTACACATATAGTGTTGTGCTCAGTCAGGTTATTGATGGGAAAGAGAGTCCAATCCAGTACTTTGGCCACAAGCTCCAAAATGCCAAGCAAAACTACAGCATGACCAAGTCAGAAATGCTAGCTTTAGTTGAAAGTCTGAAGAAATTTTGTTTTTTATTCTGGGCTGTCAGTTTACTGTACATACCAATAACTCGGCACTGGCATGGCTGAAGAAATTCTCCAGGGAGAAGTCCAACATTGTTGCCTGATGGATCAAGTATTTAAATGATTTTACATTCTCAATCAAACACTGTCCAGGGAGACTGCATAACAATGCAGATTATTGGACTGCTCTCCCTAGCTATGAGCATGATCTCTGGAAGCAGCCTAGAAAGAAGACACTGTTCAGGTTTATTCCCTTCAGTGACTACAAGTGTCTGCCTGAGATCAATGCAGATTGTCACAGAAACACAATCCTCTCTATCATAGTGAAAAAGGAGATTACAAAAGTGGAAATTGCACATCACCAATGCTATGATAAGCTACTAGGCAAAATCATAGCTAAAATAAAAAAAATAATTACATCCTCAGCCCTGTTTCCAACAGATATTTTCAGCACTACAACTTGAAACAGACTGATGCAGGCCTGCTTTACACATGAAGTCAAAATATTTGGCTAGCAGTCCCCAAATATTTTTGAAGAGATCTGGTGCAAAAGATTTATGAGAAAGGCCACTTAGGTATCCTTCAAACAGAACAAACATTTAATGAAATATATGTAACTATTGGTATTAGAGCCACAGTGCAAGATGTAATCAACAAATGCACCACTTATCTATTGCAAGGAGCTAGACATTTTCTGGAGCAGTGGGCTGAGCTTCATAGCAGAGCCGCAGAATGCACAAACAAAGTTGTGCATATGGACATTGAGAAGCTCTCTCATGATGAGGAAAGGCCCCAGTACCTTCTCACAATTATTGACCATTTTACAAAGTATACTCAACTCATCCCCCTTAACAGCACCACTGCCAAGGTTATTGGAGAGAAAGTGGTCAAGGAATGGATCCTTAAATTTGGGCCCAGGGAGCGCCTAATTTCAGATCATAGTCCTGAATTTGATAAACACCTTATCCTTAATGAAAGAGCATGAGATACTCCATGAGTTCACCAATGTGTATCAACTGCAGTTGAACAGAGTCATGGAAAGACTCAACCATAATGTTATCAAACTAATTTGATTTGCTCTTGCCCAAAAAGCAGCAGACATTAGAAATGTGTTATCAAGGCAGTAAAGTACTTTTACAATACTACAGTGCATTCTACTACTAAGGTCAGCCCTTTTAAGGCTATGTTTGGTCTTGAGGTGAGTACACCTTTTTCCATCATGTTTCCTGATTATAACAAACCTATGTTGGAGAATTTTGTGAATCATATGTTACATGAGTTTCAACAAGTACATTTAACTATTTGTCAGAACAGTAATCAATCTGTTATCTGTCAACAGCAGAATTTCAACTGCAAACTCTATGGTGAGCCTCACAAGATTGGCGACAAATTCTTTGCCTATTTTCTTTGCCAGATTACTGATGCAAATCAAGTGTGGAAGCTTGCTACAAATTGGCAAGGTCTGTTCACCATCACAAAGGTGTTAGACCACCATAGATATTTATTAAGTAATGGGAGAGTTGCCCATTTCCAATGACTCAAAGAACTATTAAAGATATCAACCCCAACAGTGAATTTTCACTTGTTGATGATGGAGTAAATGAACTTGAGAATTATACTAACCTCACTGAGTTTGAGGAAGATGACCTCACTGAGGTTGATTATGATAGTAACCTTGGTAATAGTAGCAACATTACTGCTACTCTTATTTTGCCTAGACATAGAGTTAGGGACCAAGAGTATTTAAATCACTTAAATACCCAAGATTGGGAACATAATTAATCTTTATGTTTAGCAACCAAGTCACATCAGATGAAACAAACTGAAAACCAGAGGCTGATGAGGAGACAAGTGAGGCAAAGACATAACCCCAAGATGAATGGAGCCAAGATGACACCCCTCATCAAGCAGATGAGAGCATATCCTGAAAGAGAGCAAGGACACAATAGGACACAGGTAGCAGTCTGCACAACTACTTGGGGCACCAAATAGCCCATTGGGAGTGTGATTCCCACAACTACATGGGGAGCCAAATAACCCCTTGTGAGCAGACCTCAGATGAATACTTGGGGCTCCAAATAACCCCTCAGGAATCTGAGGCGTCTCATAAGTACTAACTTAAGTACTAACATTAAAATGTCCTGTAGTGACTTGATAAACCCTTCTAGTCCTGGCCCATTGTCACACACTTCCACTAGTTTTAGGTCCCAGAGAAAGAAAGAGAGCCAAAGGAAAACCTCTAAGGTAGGAGAGGAAGTTTTGCATTCATATTTTATAGCAACCCCTAAGGCAGTTAGTTTCATATGCAACAACTTATCAGAAGAAACAAGAAATAAGCTACACTGGACATTTAACACCAAGAACCTTACATGTGTGGGGGATGTAATTCCTTTTGTTATTGATGCAGAGCATAGACCCCAAGTCCATAACATCATAGAGCATTAAGAAGGGGTGAAGGAAGGTTTCTACTCATCTTTCTGATTTTACCAATTATGTCTCCACAGCAGCCAAGACCAATAAGTCAATGCAATCAAAGGAGTATAAAGAGACTTGAGACCCCCTGCTCAAAGCAGAAACGTGGAACACATTTACATCAAAGGTAAACTTTTGATTATAGATATTTTCCAAAAGGGCTGAGTGGAGATCAACAAAGATCCATAACAAGATTGCAATGCTGTAACCACATGTTCTCATTTTGTTTCAGGCATCCAGTGACTTAATGTGGATAAACAACATTGAAATCCTCACTCAATATTATGACATTACTGAATGAATCAAGATTATTACTATGCTATGAGCAGAGGTTGCAGATCTGGAAGAAATTACTTTACAGCAGATCAATGAATATTGCTCCCATGGGATCACTTAAAGAGGTTTTTGTTCAATTCTATCTGAACACCCAGATCAGCCCAGAGGATGCCCATTCTTCAGACACAGACTCACTAATGACTCATGATAGTGCTCAAAGGCCTTTGTCTTTATGAAAGGTTCTATGATATATTTACATGGAGATTAAACAATCTAAGAAGAAATTGCCCTATCAGTTCCTGTCTGCCAGAGATCAAGTTTTCTGCCTGAGAGTGAAGAATTTATGCAGAGGAAAACACTTATGCAAATTACTAAGCAACCTAGATATTGTAGAGTCACTCGGGGAAATTCGTGCTTATTATTTAGTTGATTTTTATTTTCTTTTTGTATCAACGTCATTATGACATCAGAGTTATATATTTCGACCTCAGGTTTACGAAGGAACTCATGTCCCCTCAAAGGTGCTATAT
>CABFPE010000638.1:452464-469097 GCA_900660155.1 Hofstenia miamia | reverse complement strand
CATTGATAACTTCTATTCTAAGATATCTTACTTTGATCTAGCAAGCCGCAATATTGTAGAAAAAAAAAATCTCATGAAAATATGCTGAATTGGAATTAAGTAAGTTGTTGCGGATTCAGGCTGGGCAGGGATTGGCCTAAATTTTCTGATTAGAGTTATTAAAGTCTAAGACGAAGACGAATATCTAGAGATCACTCTACTACAAAACGAAAGCGAAAGAACCTATTGAAATTAGGAACAGTTAACAATGCATCAGCCTGTATTCGAAACTCGCCTTACCCATTACTCATTAAGGGTGACTTTCTGTTTTTTCAAAAATTAGCAACATCCTGCATTAGGAATGTTCAATAAGTCTAAATTAATTTAAGCATACAAAAAACATTTAATAACAATAGCAAAATGCATTAAAATAACCAAAATTAGACTGAATCATTCAAGGTGTTGAGCACTTCCTCCAAATAGGACTAGACTTGACAAAGTAATCAAGCCCGATAGACTAAAAAAGTTTTTTCATTATGTAATCTCTGCATAACCGTTGTAATCTCCAGAATTCATAAGAAACGGGTGATTACAATTACAAAATTTGGTGAATTTCAAAAGATATGTGTTAAATAATGGCTCCAAAAACACTTATATACAGCTAAACAATTCTAGCATCGATGAGTAAGCACTTCAGATATTTTAAAAGTTAAATCTGTGTGTGGCATCTAACATTTGTTACTAATTAGATTTTACATAATAGGACTGTAACTGAAATTTTCTGAAATAATTACTACATGTAGAAATGAAATAAAAATTGGCTGAGGCCAGGATCTAAGCAGCCCAACATTCTATTATGTCTCCCTAAGATACTTCAACCAATCATAGCATGTGTTTGCACTGATGTGTAGTATTGGTTGAATTGGATTAACGATTTGCAGATTTCTGCGGGCCCGCTAGTTTTGTGTGATTTAATGGACTCCGTCTCAAGAACCTGGAATAAGTAATTCGTGGACTGCAAAAATGAATAATTTCGAAACACGGATTTAAAAATATTACTAAATTTTTTCCCAATTTTAGTAAAAATATAAGGTATGTCATGGGACCAGAAAATTTCTGGTCGTACAAAACCCTAGCTACTAGCTCTAAGAGTTATGGAAAGATATGGAAATTAATTGAAAATATGGAAATGTTTCTAAGAAAGTTGTGGAAATGAAATGGAATTGGAAGTCAGAAACATTTCCATACGCAAGCCCGTACTATTATGGTTTCTTGGAAAATTGAATATTTTTCTAACAAGAAGAGAGCAACGGGATTTCCGGCCCCGTATAACATGTAAAAAATATTCAACGACATTGGGACAAACATGAAGCCAGACCATAAATGACTAATACAGTTGAACTATCAAGAGACTTTTTTCACACAACTTGGATTCTCGTATTTTACAGGTTAGGCTGAAATGTAGTTCCAAGTGTCCAGACTAACTTTCTCATTCGACATAATGATCCCTATCCTCATTTGTAATTGAGTCAATATCATTTTCATTATATTATTAAATACCAATTTCATTTAATGAGTTGAAACAACAAACACAAATGAATATTTCGATTCTGCAAATTACAAATATGGTCTGAATTGGTATTAGTTAAAATAAACAAGATGTAGAAACAAAGTTATCTAATTAAAATTTTTTGTGAGATTTTCTAGGGACCTCAGTGTTATTGGCCATCTTGAGAACTGAACAGACCTTCTGAAAATTTGCAATTTGGTAGCAAAATCCCATTAGCAACAATATATTCCACAACAGCCATGAATTTAAGTTCAAAATACTTGTGTAACTTTTCAAATTTTTATTTCGAATTCAAAGAATCGCCAGATATAGTTTGAAATTTTTCAGTTTTGTCAGTCATAAACAGGGCGAACAAAAGTAAAAAAATTCAAAATTGAAATATAGGTCAATTTTGTCTAAATATATAGAAATTATATTATTCTAATGCATATGAATGCATATTTTTAAAATTCTAAAATCAAAATAGAGTCTAATTTTACAAAATTTGCAATTAGGTGAAATAATTTTCTTTGTGGTCAAATATTTGGGTCATACTTTTGTAGAGAAAAATTTATAAATAATTTTATTCAAAAGCTCTTTAAAACCATATAATTCAAAAAAATAAAATTTTTAATAGCAAAGGATTTGATGAAATTTGCATTAAAATTGTAACCAAAAGTTCAAGTAAGAAGAAGCCTCTACCAATAAACCTTGACCATCATTTCCAATTCGTTTAGTGTTTTTTGTTTACAAAACATGGGAAATATCACTGCAAAATTTTTAGCTATTAAAATAGAAATAAGTTTGAGCAAGCATTTAATTACTAATTCAATATTTGGCCAATGTTTATCAAAATGACAATACTAAGAGTGTCATTGTTGAGAGAGTAATGAGGCAATAATGCAAAAGATAATGAACGCCACAAATCATTATGAAATTGGAATTGTCTGAATCAACCATAATTTTGGATGCTATGACGAAAATTGAAAATTATAAATTTAATAATTATATATTCTGGAATATAATTCTTTATTTTCTATACTTATAGATTGTAAGTAGCTTTGCATATTTCACAATTCACATTCATGCTTCAAAAATAAAATATATTCGAATTTTTGAAGAAATGTGCATAAATAATATACAGTCAATAATAAAAGTAATCAGATTAATAAAGCATAATGAATACTAGAGGCAATTAGTAAGTGCGTTCTGAAAACTGTCTTGAAATTCTAAGGACATAGAGGGAATATCAATACATGCAATATTAAGTTCTTCAGTAGATCTTTTACATATAGCAGGAAAATCGAATGCATAGTATGTATGTCTTTCTTGAACCATAAGTGATAAAAAATGTATAGCATAGTAATTCTGAATTAATCTTAAAAGTTTTGTTTCTTCTGATAAAAGGAAAAAAATTTAATCATCATTGATGTTAAGCTGTATCTAGGACCATAGATGAACATGGGCTCGCCCAAGACTTGGTTTTACGAGGAGGTATTGCAAGAATTGGGCCGAAACACTGTACCAAACATTAAAAACCGTGAAGGCAAATCAACCCATTTTTCAAATGTCTAGATAGATGCATGGCTTAGCACACAGAGAACCCAAATATACTTAAGTATTAGTCTTATGTTAAAATTGAAAAATGATGAATATTATCGAATTCTGTTATCTAAAATATTTCCTGCTGCTAAGTGTCGATAATAGTGGAGTACGATTCATTTGATTACACCGTGTAANAAAAAATTTTTTTTTAGCAATTGTTTGAATTGGCCTGCATTTTTATGCCATCACGAAATCTTTCTGCATCGCGGGAGCAGTACGCATTGTAGTGTGGCCTTTCATCAAAGCAAATTTTTGTTAGATGTAAGTAGCCTAATTGATAGTGAATTAGAATCCGATGTCTATTCGGGATGTCATACTCTCGGCGCTCATTTCATATTTTCGAAATTTGTCGTATAGTCAATTTGAAAGGAAAATGCTATTTTGGCAGCAAAATCAAGTTCTACACGGGAACATAATTTGTAGAAATGGACATCAAATGATGCTGAATCTTGCTGACAAAGAAAATAGATGGGTTAGGTTAGGGTTACGGTCATGCCTAAATATATGTTTTCAATGCAAATATCCATGTTCCAAAAAAATAATGTTAGTGCGTGGGGCGCTGGTGGCAAGCAAAAAAGATCCGTTGAAGACTCTTATAAATCACTTAAGAAATTTCAAAGCATAACATGACAGCTTTTTTGTATTGATACTCTAAATCTCTATATCTCTCCTTCACTACGGTCATGCAGTATTCGGCTGTGTTGGATGGTCTCTCATGCTGCCTTCTAGGTAAAAGTACTGTTATTTTGCAACCCAAAGGTAGGAAATATTAAATATCTAGTGAACACTTCACAGTTGTGATTTTGCTCACTTTGTATCATATCTGAAGTTACATTGCTGCAAATTTTAAAAAAAACTTTACTGCCAGTTGTGGATTAAGGAGGGAGCCCTGGTCGCGCAAAATATTGGCCGCTTAATAATGAAAATCATAATTATTCAATTTAAATTACTTTACAAAATCTCTATTGACAACAGCCAATAAAATGTTAAGCCTGTTTTTTAAATAAAAGGCAAAACTAAAAAATAAATATTATTTTACATAAATATGATCAAATATCAATCAAATTACGTCAACCTCACTATGTTATTAAACAGTTTCACTATTTTTATGCAATTCATATATTAATGTTAAACTGTAAAGTGTATCTTAAGAAGTTCTTACTGTTTTGGGACACTTTCAAAGAATTTCTCCAAACCTATTGGGAAATTCTTAGATTGAGAGAAGAGGACACATCGATGGGTAAATGTCAGGGTGTGGGAATCATTGAGAGGACTTGTGGGACAAGAATTTTTGTATCTAGTCTCAATAGTTGTAAAAACAATCAAAATACAAACTTCACAAAATTACTTTATAGTAAATGACTTTGGTGAAGATAGTTTTTATGTTGTAAGTGTTATAAAATTATTACTATAATTTCATACATATTAAATATGCATAAAATCCTCAATGTCTAAAAATGCTTTGTTTTGAAATATTCCACAGTTTGTCAAAAACAATTGCTGTGAGGATTTGTGTGGCAAATTTTAAATTCTTAATAAATTTTTAAATCCATTAGTAGCGAAATTCCGTATGTTAGTTGCTTATCATACTTAGAAATTCATAAATTATTCCTTACATAAAATCTAAAGCTAAATTTAAATTAAATTTTACCAATATAACTCAAAATGTTTCTGTTCTAATTTATTGCGTATTTCATTAATATTTCAGTAACACTTAAAAAATCAATGTAAAATGCAATATGTTTAAATATTTATTTTGACTTAAGTCATTGTATTGGATGAATGTCTTATTTGCTAAAATATTTGGTATGTGCAATTCAGCTGACCAGACATTGTCCCAAAAATTAGGCGTTAAATGTGCATGTTGAGTACACTAGTAGTAAGTTGCATATTTGTTTATTAATTTTTAACAAAATATTGCTGTACGACTTTGTAAAATATCAAAAGTGGTAGTTTCTTTTAAAACACGTCTACTTTATAACTTATAATAGACGTTTTACCAAATTTTACTAAAGTATATACCATGCTAAGGAATGCCAATCTTCTAAGTCTCAGTGAATTGGGCTTATCAAAAAAATAGGCTGTAATTATTTGCGGAATTTCATGGAAATTTCAGAAATATTTAAAGTCATTACCATGCTGAGATTATTTAGCATTGCTGGCTTAATTTCAGAGTGATGATTTTCTGCTGTGAAAAACAGCATGATCAGGCATTTTAGTAAACCTGTGAATGAAAATCAACCAATAATATTTTACAATGAAATTTGGATCACTCTCATGGAAACACATGACCAATCTGAAATATTCTAACCAATAAAATAGTGTGATGAATTTCAGAGCACTCATGTGAAATTACAAAGATTGTTGCTGTGGTAACTGGGTAGAATTTTGGCCATAGTGCATTCATGAAAATACACAATTAATAAAAGGTTATTGACGCAATTGAGAATGCATTTATACTAAGGTGATCAAGTCCATTTACTCCATAGAAGGCGTGACACAATAATAGCTGGTATGCTGATCTAGGATGAGATAAGTGAAAGACATTGACATCATCAAATTCCATATATTGCAAAAAGGTCATTTTTCTTCGAAAATTTTTGTGAATGAATTCAATCCTTAAAAAGAATGTAAATTTCAAAATATTAATCTTGGGATCATCAAATAATACTAGTGATAGATAGCCATGCATATTTAAACTTTCATTTTATTTATAAATCCATCAATTAATGACATACATATAGATTTCATGGATTCTATTTTTCAATTTATTGAATACTTGATTCTTGTTGGTTGTATAAACTTATGACTCTATTCTTTAATGCAGGGTCAACTGTTTTTATTCATAACAAACATCCATACATAGATATTGACATATCTAAATTTTGAACATAAAGCCCTTGGAATGACTTGCCTCTGTTACAAACTGCACTGAGCATATTAGTATTGTTTGTGGTGGGTATTAATTTTGACAAATATTTTTATTTAGCAATCTTTCTATGTAAGCACACTGTTTCACAGAGTTAATCACTAACATAGTTCTGAATTATGTAATTGCGAGCAACATGCAATTTTAAATAGTAGTGGCGATCGCTACTGGCAAAAATATTCAATCATTATATATCTTGCTCAAGCATTCACAATTGTAACTATTGACAACAATCACTAAGCAAAACATACAACCAAATTATTGACATTCACTTCATACAAGGTAGGTATTCTTGATATTTATTATGAGTAGTATNTGCAAAATTAATATTATTAAGGAATGATGCATATGCAGATTTATGGACTGAGTGAAACATGCGCATACCATTGCTTGCCAATGTTTATTGGGTAAAATTAAAGCACAAAATTTGGGTAATATACAAATATAGAATAATATAAAAAATCCTAAAATGCATGTATTACAGCTAAATATAAAAACTAACTCTAATAAAACAGTGGTAAATTCTGAATTTTAAATTACAGGTACATTCTACTAAAAGCAAAAAGACTTAGTGCCTCCATATTTGAATTATTTTTTCTTTTAGTTGTCCAATCTCTTTAAAAACATAGATGTAATGTTCTTTTTGCACTTTTCGACTGTGACAGAGAAATAGCAAGACAGTTCCTCACTGTACATCAGTTTCACAACATAATCCAAGGCTAGCGGCAATCATGCATAATCTATAAATTTAACACTTTTTTCAAATTTCTTCTGAATCATTTTCTGAAAAAAATTATTCACCGCAATGTGTTTACCACAAGAGGAAACAAATAAATGATGCTCACCTCTTGTCTGAGCAAATCAGTAATCCTCTGCTAATTGTTTTGAGGCATGCGTACATATATCTTTCTGTTTATAATATGCTGTTGATAGCATTTCAGAAAACATTGGTTGAACATAATAGAGATAATGCTTGAATAATACAAAGATATTTAAAGGTGAGACCAAGTGAGCATTGCAAATTTAGCACTGTTTATGTAGAATGATGCTAATGGTCACCCAACTGGTGAATGCCCTTCTTTTTTAAATGTCTTCAGTGGTAGATTGCTTTGTTAATTTCAAATAATTGAATGTTCTACTATTTAAAGGTTAAGTTCTTTTAAAGTTCATAGTCATAAGCCTGTCATATTCGCCAAGTACAGATAGGGAACTCTAAAAATGCATGACATACATCAATTGGAGGCATTTTCTTCTTTCTGCTGTCCTTTACAATTATGATTCTAGAGCATGTTCTTTTTGTATGCACTTTGGAGTACCATAATATCTTCAATAAAAATTCGTTTTGCCTGATAGCCCATATCATAAGTGGAAGCAGATCCTGTTGACCTGCAGGTTGGCTGTGATCAGGTCAAGTTACTTTGCCAACTTGCAATTGTTAAAAAGTATTTCTAAAAAAGTGGTACAAAGGAAACTCAAGATTTTGACTGAAGGTTGCAGAAAATACCATCATAGAGAGCAACCAACATTCTAGCAGAAAACAGAGAACATTAGTAGTTCACTACAAAGAGAAAGTGATACTGAACATATTCTTTTGAAGTGACCAATTCACATGGCATCATGCCAAAGCCAAATCCATGAAACCATCCTCACTCACCAGGGTGTTAAGTGTGTGTCTCAAGCATTAATTTCTAGCTCAAGTAAACAATTTAGCTGAGAGTTCTGTTATCTCAGCTCATGTAAATAATAATATGAAAAAGCCATGTAATTACTATGCATTCATGTTCACCAACAGCTTAATATATTTGCAGAGTGTTAATTATTGTGCATGTACAAAATGATTGAAGTAAATGTTATTCTCTACACATAATTGTAACCTAAAGCAACCACCATTTGGGCTGCCACTGTTAAGGGGCTAATTCTTGCCCTAGGCAAAGCAGAAGTTGCTCCCAAATTGTCACCAGATCTTAATCAAAATTATTCAAAATAAAATCTATAATAACAAAGCCTAAAAGGGGGTTAATAGTTATATCAAAATTCAAAAAGCAAATGAATTGAAGCAAAGATAAAATCTATTTGGAGTTAACTACAGGTTTCTCAAGTATTTATAACAAAATTCTTGAATTATTACCTGCTAGCTGTTTACAAAACATTCATGAGTTTCCCTTGCAAATTAAACAAGCAATAACTTGTCTGACAATCTGAGGGGACAATAAATAACAAGAAATTAAGATGAATTAAAATTGATAAATAATTAGCATCAAATCAAAAGAATCAAATACATCACAATGACATAACACCAATTTAGAGTGCCAAAAATAATTGAAGTTCATAAAAATAAGGAAAAGGTCCCTGAGTGACTCTACAAGATCAGTTCAAGTTACTTTGCCAACCTGCAATTGTTAAAAAGTATTTCTAAAAAATTTTTTGTCTTCTTGTCAATTTTTTGGCTTAGAACCCTGTAAAATCCAAATATAAGCACCAAAGTACCCTTCAACAATTTTATCAACATATTTAGAAGTTTAATTGAGATCTAGTAAAAATTGAGATTGTGCAACTTCTCTCTTTGTTTACTTGGCCAGCTGTCACATAAGCAGAAGTGTTTTTTTAGCTGCATGTTGGATCAGGTCAAGAATTTTTACTGACTGTTTTCTTCTACAACTCATATTCCCTTTTCAAAATAATAAAAATAATAATAAATGTATACTTATATTCTGCTGAAGCAAAACATTGTTTTTCAGTGGATCAAGTCTTACAAAATAAGTAAAACAAAAGGCACTACTTACTGCCATATGCACAATAGTGAAGGTAAGTCTTCGCACTTCTCTTAAGTGTTGATAAGCACTTTTTGGTTCTAAGATAAATTATAAGAAGTTCACATATTACAGAACCAGTAGCAGCCAAAGCCCACTTAGAATTTTCAATGCAAACCTGGAGAAGATGTAGTAGTAATGTTTGGCCAATTTGCATATCATAATTTTCCCCACCAAGAATTCAAAAATTAAGTGGTTCAGTTATATAGAGTAGTGCCAACTGATTAAGAGCTTTTCACACAATTTTTTTCTATTTTAGAGTCTATTCATTGTTGCACAGGTATAGGAGTTGTCAAAGTATAGGAGTGATCTTCATGAAGTTCCAAAAACAAATTTTGCACCTGTTTTTGTATTTTAAGAGAGACTTTATATGAAAAGTACATGAAAAAGGACACATGGGAATTATACAAATGGAAATTACATTTAATACAAAGCTTATTTGAATTTCCACAAGAAAAACAGTTGAGGAAATAATATATAATTGCAGAGCATGCTTATTAAATAATATGAAACACTATCCAACACAAGAAGGACAAGTAGAAAATAATAGCACCATCACCAAATATAATAGAACACATAGATTTAGAAGAAACTTTGCAAGATGATAACTTGATAACTTCTCAAAATATGCAGGAATGATACCAATGGAGACTACAACAGCTAAGCAGCAGAAGAAAAAATATTAAAAGAGTGGATTTTGGAATTTGGATAAAAGGAAATACTTATTTCAGAAACTTCATACCATCCACAAGCTAATAGAAAAGTGGAAAGATAGAATCACATAATGACTAAGTTAATAAGAGTACTAACATGCACAGTAGGTGGGACAGACTGGAGAGAAATATTAGAAATGTTCAAGTAATTCTCCAATGCATCTATACATTTGACAGCAAGAATAACACCCATTCAAAGCAATGCTCAGAAAGGAAGCAGCAACACCAACCTCAATGCAATGCAATAACTACACAGAAGAGATAAATAATAAAATGTCAACTAACTGAAATACATGAAGCAAAGTGCCATAGAATGAAGAAGTCTGCAATAAGATAGGAACAAAACTTTAACAAAAACTCTTTTAAGAGCTATTTAAAAAGGAGACAAAGTATATGATACAAATTACTATGAACACAAGATTTGAACCAAGTACATAAACCATTCACATAGATGATGTATTGTGCTGCTGGAGGAAATGGACATTCAGAAAATCATTTTATTCTCAGGTGTTAATAATCTAGCTTCAACTGCTCTACTAGAGGAAAAAATGTAAACAAGCATAGATACAGTGTAATAATACACCACTCATTACATTGTCCACTTAAAAGGAAGCAGTACTTGACCCCTCCCCTTCAGACTGAATATGTCATATAAAGGCCCCTTATTAATTTTTTCTTTGATTCATTGTATTTCATAGTTATTCATAAATTCAACTATGGAAGATTAATGAATTTGACAAATATTGACCATCAAGTTTTCAATGGTGTTTGTCAGCAATAGAAAACACTTTAAAATTACAAAAAAATATATAAACAGATTACAAGTTACAAAAATTGTAAAAAATTTTCAAAATGTTTTTATTTATGATAAAATATATAAAGGAACACAAGTTACACTAATGATGTTAAAAATTTTCATAAAAATACATAAATTATTGCAATTTAATCAAATGATGTGAAAAATTTACTAGAAAAACAGTTTTAATTTAAGATGAAATATGTAAATGACTACAATTTATACTACTGATGTTAAAAATTTACAAAAAAACAAACATTTTTACTTGTGAAAAAATAAATAAATAATTTCAATTTAAATTATGATGCAAAAATTTACATAAAAAACATTATTAGTTAAAATAATATATATAAACAACTAAAATTTAACTTAATTTCAAAAATTTAAAACAAAAACCATTTTAATTTCAATGAAATATATAAATGATTACAATTTAAACAAGTCCTGTAAAAATATATTTAATTTTAAAAATGTACAAGTTATAACAAACATCTCATTAAATACATCAGATCCTAAATCTTAGAATGTAAAAAGTAAAAGCCTTGTTTGAAAATGATTTTGCTCAATTTAATTTTAGTCAAAAATACATCAGTTTGCCCAAATCCTAGAATTAAAAAATCAAAATTTAGTCAAAATTTAGTTTTCTCAAAATTATTTCATCACTAGATGCAGCCCAATAGAATCACTTCATTCCCCATTGCAAGTAGTCATAGGTCTTATGAGAACTTCAAGGTGTCACAATGTAACAAGGTTTAACCCAACTCTTACTACTACATTATAAATTACAATAAAAATAGAAGAAAATAAATATTCAGAATTAATAAGGGGTGAGGAACACCATTGAAATACTTGATTGTCATTATTTTTGAAATTCATTAATATTCCATAGTTTACCACATTGATAACTATGAAGTACAATGAATTAAAGACAGAAATTCTTATGGGCCATATATGACCCATTCAGTCTGAAGGGGTTAAGCCCTATTTCCTTTTCTGCAAACAATTAGTGAAGAAAGTTAAGTGTTTGGGCATTGTATTACTAAACTGCATTTGAGCACTGTTTATATGTTTTCCTCTAATAGATCAGTCCAAACTAGATCATTAACACCTGAGAATAAAATGATTTTATCTATTTCTATTTCCTCCAGCCAATGATATACATCATCCATGTTAATGCATATTTCCCTACACATACAGGTTAAAAAATTGATCTACATATATTCCAAGTTATTTTTTCATAGACATTAGTATGGAAATCAGTGGAAGTCCTAATTCCCTAGTGACTAAGGTATTTGAGTTGAGTATGGATTTGCTGAGGCTACACAATAAATAACTCCTCTTAATCATAGTACCCATTCCTAACAAAAGTAAAGACTAGCAGGAGATCAAGAGGGGAGAGTGGCTATACTAATCCAACTTGAAATAGAGAACCTAACAAAATTAATAAAATGAATCTCAAGCCCAAATTAATGAAAAAGCAAGAAGCAAAAATTGTTCTTGTCTATAGTATATGCAACCCAAGTGCTAAGTGATAAGCCTAAGCTCAGTGCATTTCTTGACAAGTCAAATTCTATGCAATTTAGCAATTGGTATGCAAGAGAAAGTTTATCCAACAGTTCTTCAGTTTTAAGATAATACATCCTAGAAGAGAGTTATACATCCAAAGAGAATTGATTTCCAGTTACAATACAATATTGTCCCTGTATGTAAGTAGTGCAGATTAGTTATACAGAATGCATAGTCAAAGGAAATGTAAGCAGTGCTATGAAATTACAAATGGTTCATGTCTTCTTACATAGTGTAGTGTGCATGTGAATGGTTTAATGTATATCCTGTAGTTCATTGACTAGATCACAAACATAGTCACTATCAGCAGTTGTGTTGTATTTTTTGTACAACATTGAAAGAGGTGTAGTGGCTTCATGCCAAATGTGGCCTTAAACAGGAGTGATTCCTGTTGTGAAATTGTCAAAGTATTGTAAATGTATTCAATGTGTGGTAGGATATATCTCCAGTATTTGCCACCAATACATGTTGTAGCTATTTTTATAAGTTTTAGTAATGTTTTATTGAATCATTCAACAATTCTGTTGCTCTGTTGGTGGAAAGGGGCTCCATGCTCATGTGTAATTTCTAATTGTTATAAAAAATCCTGTGTTTTTGATCCTTCAAATTGTGTACCACAATCTGTAGTTATGGTGGACATAAGACTGAGGCATGGTATGCATGTATGTAGCAGAGCAGTTGTGACTGTTCTAGATGTTTGGTCAATGATAGGCACCATTATGGAATATTTTGCAAAATTATCAATGATGAAATGAATGTATTGATAGACTTTGCCATTCTTTGACAGTTATTTAATGCCAACATGTACAGTATCATTGGGTCTGATAAATGTGATTTTATGAAGATCTGTACACTGAGTGTGGAAATGAGCTGTACTGCTAAGAATGTAAGTGGTGCATTTGTTTATTATTTCATTGACAATGGTGCAGTGTCCAATACATATAAACTGTGTGTTTATTGTTTGTTCAGTTTGGATATTACCTGCATTGCATCTTTCATGAAATTTCCTTCCAATATCACATTTATAATACTAAGGAAATGTGATTCAATTATAATGTTTTCCTTTTACAAAGAGTAGGCCATTATTATTTAATTTCCATTAATAGTTGTTATAGTATTTAGACAGTGCATAATTTAGAGATATTTTAGGATTTTGTATTTTGTTGATTATCTGTTTTGCTGTGTATCATTATATTTGTATGACATTATTTCTTGTTCTGTGATTTCTTCTTTCAAAAAAATAGTATTGGATTAACTCACAATTAGTGTTAAAATCTGGAAGATTATGGAAACCATTTTCATGATAAATGGAAAAGTTGCTTTTTCTTTTTCAATTTTTGTTTTGTTGTTATAGTATTGTGGATGTGCAGTGATGAGGTTAGCATTTGTGTGCTGTTTTACTGTTCTGTGAATTATTCTGAAATTGAAATTTGATAGGTATTAATCTAATCTATTAATCTAATGTGCAATAATGTTAGAATGGTCACCAGAAAATGTTTCAACCATTTTATTCTGGAATTATCATTATGTACTGTATTTAATAGTAATAAAACTTTTTTAGCTTTTGATGAGTATGAGCATTTCTACTTTTGAAGATCTGTAGTTTAATTCTGCTCATCTTCACTTTTGGCTGAAGAATTGGAATGGTGCTAAATGCTGTCTATTATTTGGCAGAGAGCTGTGCCTATGGTGAAAGAACTGGCATAACAGTCAAGAATAAATTCTTTTGAAAAATCAGGTGCATTCTAAGTTCAAGTTTTAAATTTTCAAGCTCCTGTTGATGGTTCCATGTCCATTGAAATGATGTTTAGTTCTTAATAAATTGGAAATGTGTATTGTTTTTTGGCTATGTTGGGCAAAGATGCATTATAGTAGTTGAAGAATCCAAGAATGTGTTGAACATCTTTTTTATTATTAGGTGGAGTAATTTTGTCAATTGTATTCTGAGCATCCTCTTTTAGGCTAATATTTCCTTTTAGATCCTTTGCCTAAGAAGTGTTTTGAGAATTCTGCCATTATTGCTGTTTACTTTTAAACATGAGTTTTTTAAAAGTCTCAAAATATTATCATGATTTTGATTTGTTCAAATGGTGGCT
This sequence comes from Hofstenia miamia, assembly GCA_900660155.1. Taxonomy (NCBI): domain Eukaryota; kingdom Metazoa; phylum Xenacoelomorpha; order Acoela; family Hofsteniidae; genus Hofstenia; species Hofstenia miamia. Next base: position 455,054 of record CABFPE010000638.1, on the reverse strand, counting down.
TAAATGCAACAAGTTCATTGTCAATGTGTGCAGCAATTCCCTTGTCTAATTCTTGTTGATGACATTTTCACTATGACATGTCAATGGCCAGCTAGATCAGAAGTCACTCTCCACAGATGTTCAACCTTCCTTGAATCTGTTATACCATTCTTTTATCCATGTGATGCTCATGGAATCATTAAGAAAAGCCTGTTGTATTATTGAATAATTTCCACTTGAGTTTGACCCAACTTTTAACAAAATTTGATACAGTAGCACTGTTCTAACTGTTCTGTCATCACTGATTGAATTGAAGAAATTGAAATTCACTGAATGTATAATTATCACATGATTCAAATGCCCCATGATTTGATATGAGGAATAGAAATTGCCATTTGACCTTGAATTCAAGTAAAGCAAATTTTAAGCACACCTTTTAGAAGTTTATCATTATTCTAAATTCATAGCATTAAAAGTTAGATACCATGGTTGGATACTTTTTTGGCAGAGCTTGTATTTCATGTTTCTGACCTGATCTCATTTTGTTATAAGATGGTGAAAATGGGAGTTATTCTTGGGGTTCTCATCTTGCAGTTCAGAGTATATTTCTTGTTCTACAGCATTTTGCTCTAATTCAAGAAACTTGTTTATCTAGCCTTGCAATGGCACAGCTGCATAACTTGAGGTAGACACAGTTAGAAATCCACCCTGGTTTTCTTCTAACAGTCTAGATTGGCATACCTGCTGGGCAGGAATATTGTTTGTGCTTGAACTTTCCCTGGCATTGGAGTTGAACAATAAAATTGTTTAGTTGAGGTATTTCTTTTACTGAAATTGTGTGTCTGCACATTTTCAAATCTGACTAGGGATTAGTAATATTTTATGTCATAATTCATAGTGTTGTCTCTTTTAGGTTTTATTATTAGATTGTAGGTGGTTATTAAGTTAGGTTTGTATTGTATTTTCTTTATTTGCTAAAACACTGATTATAGTTGGTTTGTCAATTTTTCTATTCATTAATAGCCATGAATTGAGTTTCTCATAGAAAATTTGGAAGTTTTATTCTTTATTTCAATGTTGTCACCATGCTCTTCATACATTTTTGTTCAAACCATTGTTTATATCTCTAACACTGTATGTGAGGCTGAAGATGTCCAAAGGAGTTATGTATTGAACTTTTCATGCTTTTGATTGAAATCAAATAACATTTACAAAAGTTTCATTAGTTTTTCTCCAGCAATGAAATATGACTGTTGAGTGGCAGATTTGCTAGTAGTGATTAGTAAAATTTTTTCTAGACCTACATCAAACTCTACTTTTTAAAATAGTGTGGCATCAGTATGAAAACTAGTAAGCACTCTTAAGTCCCTATCATCAAAGGGATCCATGTCAAGGCATGGAGTTGCTAAAGCTACAGTTTAATAATTAAATTCTCCTGCTATAGTCCCCCTTCCTAATAATAGTAAAAAGTAAACACAAGATCAGAAAAGGGAAGAATGGTTAAACTTGGCCAATCTAAAACAGATTACCTGGTGAAGGAGTTACATAATCCTAGAGCCTTAATATAGAAAAGGGAAAGAGAGGACCTAATTCTTGGGTGTAGTGAGTGAAACCTATTTGCTAAGTAGAAAACCTAAGCACAGTGTGTTTCTTATCTTGTGTAATTTAGGTGGTAGCAATAATAACAATTTTAGTTAATGAATAAAATGCATAAGAAGTAAAAACACCTAACCATATACCTAGCCCTAAATTAAGGGTAGTTGTAGAGCTGTTGTACCATCTCTAGGCTACCTTTAACTATGTGGAAGTTTTTTAGAAAAGCATAGTTTAGATTAAAACAAAGTCAAAATAACTGAGACAAATTCATTGGAAAAGAAATAAAATTAATAATTTACACCAATATATATAGGAACAAAAACCAGTTTCAAAAACATAATTACATACTGTTGTAAAAGTAAGTAAATATCTGACTGGAGCAATAATCAGTAGTTGCAACAGTGAAATTTAATATGTAAATTATCAGAAATATTCAAACTAAAAATATATAGCACTGTTTCATATCGTCCAATTGTAAATTGCAATAATTTCATAATTCCCAATATTGAAATTAATAATTGCCATTTCAAAATATAATAATGAGAAATACAAGATTTTGAATATCTTTATGCCACAATAGTGTCCTTTTATATATTCAAAAGATGAAGATTGGCTATTCAACTAAGGTGCTGATTCAATATTTATTCTTACTTTAACTAACAAAAACACAGCAGTTACCACATAACAGCTTTCAATTTCTTTAGAAGTTCAAGTTAATTGCAGTGCATCTTTTTATTACATACTAACTTGAACTGTGGTGATTTGAGTTCAGGATGTAATTATTTCCATGTAACAGCATAACTGCTTGATCAAGTTTATCAGATATTTAATCTAAGAATTTCACTATGCTGAAGAGTTTTTTTCCATGCTGTAAGTTTAAGTTGTTTGCATTGATCTTTTATAAGACTGCAAATTTTGAGTTACTAAATTTATGTAAATTGAATGACAACAATAGTTTCAGATTACAGTGGTTTGAGTTAACATTTGATCTGTGATGATTCCCTATCAAGTTTCC
>CABFPE010000638.1:383083-407473 GCA_900660155.1 Hofstenia miamia | reverse complement strand
TATATATATATATATATATATATTGCATTATATTATAACCACATTTAGTACATTTTTGTGGATATCAATTGCATTGTATATCAATTGTATATTAAAACCTAAAAATTATATTTAGACCAAGTTTTCTTTAAACACACGTAATTTTTATTCTCCCGCCCCGGCCCAGTTCATGTATTTTTAAGCCCAGCCTGTCCCAATGCACGAATTCTAAAGCCCTGCCTGACCAGTGACGCTTTGATATTTCAACTATAGGAATTAAAAACAATGAGTAAATAAATCAAAGCAGCTTGAAATTATGATTCATGTCACTGAGAAAGCCTACTAATTCTGATACCCTTGCAACATCTAGCAAATTCAAATCCCCCGTCAGATTTCAAGTATTAGTGAAAACGATAAATAGGCCCGTAAAAACACAATTTCAGGCCCAACCCGGCCTGTTTACATTCTTAAAATATATGAGCGCTGGACGCCCAAGTCCGGCCCGGCCTTTTGCAACACTGCTATGCAAAAACTCATGTCTATAATTAGCAAAAATATTGCCAAATATTTGACATCAACTAATGACAGAAAAATAAATTTTAAAGTGTTATTTAAAAAAGACTGATATAAGAGGTCTGCTTGGATTTTAGCCCTTGCTTCATGTCTTTGCAATATAATACACGTTTTGTGAGGCCTAAATGAACATAGACTGTAACGATGTACATATTGATAATTGTTTAAAAACTCATATTTTTCAAAGTTGTTTACTGAGTAGAAATATCTGAAATATATCTTTGTATTGCAAAGACAAATATTAATATAGAAAAGCAATGATGAAGACAGCATGGTGCATCAATAATTCAATAAGTAAGCTCTGACATGTGCTTTAAAATTTGTACTATTTTGTCAGTCAGTTCTTGATTACAGTACCTGAGTTTTCCTGTGGGATATTACCTTAAATAGATTGCAGGTTTTCTATAATTTAAGTTTAATATCCATTAACTGAATTTTATGATTTTCCAAAGTATCAGTGTGAATTTGTATTTCATAGCAGCAATGATTCATTATATTCCCAAAACTTTTAGATTGAGCATTCAAACTGAAGGCGATTTTACTCTGAATAATTCGAAATCTATTTCCCTAGTATCTACCACCTGTATATATATATATATATAAGCTGTGGATACCTTGACTTTTGTATCCGGCACTCGCATTTTGCCATTTTCCAAAGCATCAAGTGGTCTTTATTATAGAAAACCTGAATAATTTAATTTATCAAAAATATTTTGCTTTGCTCAATTGGAATAGTGGTCTATTTTCCTTCTACATAATTTTCACATTTTGCTTCTAAGCAGCTTGACACAATTTTAAAATAAATATACAAAACATTCATTCTTGATTGCGTTTTGGTAAAGTATTTTATTGTAATGTACAAAAAATTTAGTAACAGTAATATATTAATACTGTTATTTTTCTTATTATTCAGATCTGTTAGCAAAATATGGTTAGCAAGTCGAAATTATATACCAGAATAATTGTGTATACAAAGCATAATGTTTATATAATTTATCATATTTATAAGAAAACAGAAATGTGAACCAGCCTTGAAAGATATCTTATGAAAATACAGACAGCTATGCAATCAAAAACACCTAATTCTTAATAGTGTCAATCAGAAAATCACATGCCAATATTTTCAAAAAAACTAATTTAATTACCGTAAGAAAGGTTACCATTGAAGGGTTCTTTCCTACTAGGTCATAATCAAAGTTATTTTTAGTGTCACTATCTTGGATGAAACTTCTTCAAGCAGGCCATGGACAAATATTTCAAATTTTTAGTGGTAATTACTTAAATGTATATGGGCATATATGAACTCTATAGGAATGCAAAATTTTGCACATAAATTATAACAAGGAATATATTTTGTTATGAAAATTTTTTGCAGTAGCTCAGTACCACCATGCTATCACTTGACTATGCAACTTTTTCAATGTATAGTTTAATATTTAATATTGAGTCAAACAAGCTAAAATATTTTAAAATTCGTTTATTTTAATATTAGAAATTTACTAGAAAAATATTCCAACAAGACTGATGTATGATGTTATAATAAACTATTTACTTATAACTTTAAGGAAATTTTGGACATTTGAATTTCTCAAGACTTTTCCTACTGCATGTACATACGAAACTATTAGAACCCAGTCTACAGCTCTATGCTTCATTTAATGTAAAAATTATTAAACATATTTCATTCAGAGCTTTTTGAAATTTGAATTGAAGCTGCCATCTTTTAAACTGCATAATTTCTAATTATAATTGCTATGCCATATATCTCTGCGATGTTTACATTTGTGTATACACAAATGTAAACATCGCAGAGATCCATGGCCTTGCTTAATTATTGAGATTGTTCACCAATGCACAACCTATTAGCAATGTAATTCATTAAAACAATTAGCAATGCAGTGCATTAATTGAGTTGTATGGAGCCATAGAATGCGCGGGAATGTATAATAAAAATACTGCCTATTTCTTTACATTCATTTTCATAAGTCAATATTTATTTAAATTTTATTAAAAAGTAAATAATTCTATTGTACAAGCTGTCTTATATAATAGGTTTTAACATTTTTGCATTTACTCTCGAAGTTACCAAGGTATAGAAAATACTGCAGTGTCAAAATCCATAGATTATAATGCCGGCCGACGCCAGCTCATTTTGTTGCATAATAATTTTACACGAATCAGCAGCTGAGGGAATTCACATTTGAATTTATTTTAAAATAAGGCACTCTTAGATTATCCACGTTATTTTTCTTTGCGATTAACTTAACACTAGAAACGCAATGATAGGTCCAAATGACCTATAAGCCTTTTTTGTTTGCTTGATTATTCATTCAACAAAAACATATACTTCCAATTATGTTGATACAAGTCTCATTGAATTTGCTGTTAGTCGACATTTTGGTTCTATTCAATAATTTTTATATTTGGAACTCACATCCAATAAGAACAAAGCTTTCAAAATGACGTTAATTCAATACCAAATTCGACGTCGTTATTTGAAACATAAACCCTACTAAAACGGCACAGAATATATAACAATTAAGGAAACAGAATGATTGTACACTGAATTTGGAGGCACTTACAACTATCATGCGAAGATTCTTCTACAATTTCTTAAAAATTTAATATATTGATTTTGTACATAAGCATTAATTACAGTTGCTGATATTATATTAAATGCTATTGTGGAAAGTACATTGCATTTTGGATAATTGTCTTATATTTGTTATTATAATACTAAATTGATAATTTACGTTGTGAAATACCTTAAGACTTTGTACAATTTACGCAAAGAATTGACACTAAATCTATGAAAACATTTACACGATTACTATTTAAACCAACGCTGTAACGATAGACTTGTTCTCACTGGGATATAATTCTCAAGGATTGCTTGTTGTTCTAGTGGAAAAAATTCGTTTTTCATTAATAATTCATATTTATTTTCTAATTTCTGCAATGCAAAAACAAATCTCTACCATTTTGAATCCGTGATAGGAGCCTCTCTATTTCGTTTTCTGACACTGTATAGTGAGATGCTTGAACAGAGAAATGTTGTTGATTCATATTAAAATATTATTGCTGTCATGTTTGCTTTTGGGTTATTGTTTTGAATGAAAATATATCACGTGCTTTTTTTAACAGATTTTTCAATGTAAAGTAATGAACGGACTGTTTGCTTTGCGCACCAAATCATTGCGTTATGATTTAAAGAAAACAGATGTTATTTTATCGTTTCAGCAAGCATAGGTACTGTATTAATATTAAGGTATCTGCTTGCAGTGAAGCAAATCCTAATGAATTATGTCCTATTCAACTCATATTATTACTTGATTCTTGAATGTTTTTTAAAGCAATTTTACAATTTACGATTTGGCATTTGTATAGGTAAAAATGAATGCATTTAAAATGAAATTCATGTATTTAAAAATTAATAGGTAAGCACTGTTGCCTTACTTACACGTACTAGCCGCCTATGCCAAAACATCAATCCATGGACCTCAAACTCGGGGAAACTTTGAAATTTTCCGGAGGTTGATAAAAATATCTTGGCGGTCTGAATAATTTTTTTAATATTTTTAATAGGATATATTTGTGCAGAAAAGCAAAAACTATGATTTTTCAATTTCTTCACTCCAGTCTGAAGTCTTATGGTAAGTTCAAATTCAAATGCTTCATGTATCGTATATTTGCGTATATTTATACAACTGTTAATATAATTATAAGCATCACAATAAATTTTTATTTGTTCCTACACATAATGAAGTTAATGAAAGTTCCCCGAAAAGATTTCGTTGCTACAACATAGAATAAGAAATTTACTGAATTGTTAATTAAACAGAAATGATTGGTAATTGCATAATTATAGTAGAGCTGAGCGAGACGCTTTGGTGTATCGGGCTTAATATATGAATTCAGTACTGTAAGAATTTTTGATCCAAACAAGGCTATGAGAAAGACAAAGGATATCAATACAAGAAGTAAGGCTACACTATGCTCTGAACCACTGCTATTCCGTCTGGTACTCCATTGAATCAATGCGACGATAATTAGTAAATTTCCAAAAACAACTACACCAGCTGGTATTAGAAAAACAAGTAGGAAATGATATGCGTAGTAATACACGATGTACAAGGGAAGGTAACTATGTGCACTGCAGATTCCTTTCATCAATTTATAATAATAAGCTTGAGGTAAAGAAAGAATTGATATTGACAACGTTATACAAGCATTTGAAGCATTTGCTATTGTTCCAATGTTCTTATGCGCAATTGGGAACTTGATGCATAACATCCTTTCAAAGGTCAACAATACAACATGCCAAATTGACGAGGCATATGTAAAGTTTAACACAACCCAAACTATTCTGCAACTATCGTCATTAATGTTCTGAACATTGATCCCTAAATGTACAAAAATCTTACTCATGTGCAACAAAATTTGCATTAAACATTTAGTTACTTAGTATTTTTAGAAAAAAAGATATCTAAAAATTGTATATTGCTTTGAATAGAAATAAAACTTAATTATAACAGCTAGAGAGATGAAATATAAATATTAATTAGAAAGAAATGCTATATTTTCATTATCTAACGACATTAATTCAAAATAACCATATTGAAATGTATAATATACAAGTTTTTCTTTCATACATGTGGCATTCAGTGGCGGCTCGTGCTTTCAAAAGCTAGGCAAGCAACTATTTTTAAGCAACCAAACTAGTATAAATAATAAACAATGAAAAATATATTTATATGTGAAATGCGGAAGGCGATTTTTTCAAAAAGATATTTGTAATATTATTATTATACAAATAAGATTAGTCCTGCAGTTGATTTAGTAAAACATTTTCAAGAAAAATTGCTAATAATTTCTTTAGTTTGCTGTGGCGCAATCATTTAATTATTTTTAAAGCAAATCGTAATGAATGTTGTTTTAACGGAAACTAAGAATTTACGATTTTTACAATTGTATAGATATAAATTCATACAATTAAGAATGAAATTCATTTATTAAAGAATTATTGGGCAAGCACTGCTTGCCTTGCTTACACGCACGAGCCGACTATGGTAGCCATTCTTGTTTTTATACTGATTTTTGAAAGACCAATGTTCCAACCCTTTTGCAAATAACTTTGAGACACATTGATCTTTATGAAATATATTATATATTATCCATGAACCAATTTTCTTTAGTTACTACAAATACTTATGTCTTACGCCAAATTTCGTAAGAATGGGCAAAGGTGGAAAAGACGTGTTAGAATCGTGTGTTCTATGGGCCGAGGCAAAAAAATTGTTAACGTGGGCTGCGAAGAACAAACTGATCCAAAAATTAATGAAGGGCTGGCTGAATTGTGAGGCTCACGTTTTGGATAATCTTGCAAAAGAGTATGTTCTAAATATTTTCCATGCATGTTTTGAGCTTGTTTGCGGCTTGTGTTAAACAAACTATTCCTGTTTGTTTAGTGTTTTGTTCGACTTTAGTAAAATACTGACTATTTGACTAAAAATTGCAGCCCTAGTTAGAACAATTAAGTTAATTTGGGTTCTCTTTGAACCTGACTGGACCAAATTTTGAGACAGTAAGCTGTGGGATTGAGCTTGGGCATGGTTAAATTTTAGGATTTTCTAAATTTTTTCAAAGTATTTTAAATCGCAAAACAAAGCAATGACAATTTTATCCTTCAACCGATTCTCCTGGAATCTAATCATATTCCATGGAAGTGAATAAAACTAAAACTTTAAAGTTCATGTTTTACTATTTAAACTTGCTTACCCTTTAAAATATTTGAAACAAGGATTTTCTTTAAAGTAGCGTAAAAATCCGATCCCTACAAAAGCAATTCACTTTAAAGTTATGTAATGTAACTGGAAATATATGAAGATTTAAGATTGATTTTTAACTTTTTCTGCAATAACAATCAATGTACTCTCCAAACAAATTTTGTATTACAAAATATTGATATATTGACTATCAAATCAAAAAATAAAAACATTAAGGCATCGCAATTCCAACCCAACAAACACTTTCATTTACACACGCTCAAGTTGCGCTGCTAAATTTATGCAACACGTTCTCAAACAATATAAAACAAGTTTAAATTATATTTTTTACAAAACCAATTCACAACAAAGTTTTGATGTTATCTTTTTTTAAAACGCAAAATTTAGTCGAAAATTCGATTTTTTTGCACACTAAATAAAAAATCTTACTGCTTTTTTATAGTTTCAAATGGTATATAATATAAATATAAATCACCTGAATTTTGCCATAGTACATTCATGAAAGGTTCCATTTGTACTGTAAATATAGTTTATTATATTTATTCATGCTTATGTTATGTAAACTGAAAATATAATTATATGCACTAAAATTTGTATAGAACACAACAGAATGTGATTGAATTGCAAACATGTTGGCAGTGAAATCATTGAACAAGAAAGAGACAGTTAATTTCTGCAAAATTTAGCAAATATTTTTTAATGGTTGCTTTATTTTTAAAGAATTTAAACGAAATTAAATATTTTTAGATAAAAAGATTTAAATTTAAATTTTAGTGAAAATCCCCCATTATAAGTGTTTGTGCAAATCGAGCATTGTGCAGTAATGTAATTTTGCACTATAGAAAAATCAATGGAGCCTAGAATAGAAATGTATGATTTCAAAAATTGATGATACATGATGGAAACTTTCCGCTATTCAGAATTTATCATTAGTTTGCTGAAAGGCCTTCTTTAATTAACGAAGGCCTTGGTTTGCTCGCAAAAAATACATACTGCTATTTGGCAGGTGCTTCTATCACGAATTTCAAATGGTAAGATCTTCTTAAATATTTGAAGTACGAATTTATTTGAAAAATATATCATTAATTATCTGGGGTCCAAAATGGATGATGCTTGCGGACCAAGACCACCCCGGTCCGCATTGGACCCCAGTTAATCATCAATATTCAAATTAAAATTATATAAGACTTATTATGCATCTAGTTTTCCACTAATCAGACCTGATTTACTCAGCTGAAGCCTGGATTCTCATGAGCAAGCCCAGTCAGAGAGGGGGGGATACCGGGCACAATTCCCGGGCACATATTTCTAAGGGGCCTCGTAATTTACCCAAGATGCAGCAAAATATAATAAAAATATAAAAACAATTGAACATAATAAAAAATACTTCACTAAATAATAAACGCTTTTCTTGGCTTTTCTATCGCAAACTGGGAAATGACATCGGAAAAGTCAATTTTTCGTGCTAGGTCATTTTCGATGGCCAATATTTATAAGCTGTTCAGACGCATTTGAAGCATTGTTGAAAGCTGAATATTTTTTATTCTATTAAGATAAATGAAACATCTTTCAGCTGAAACTATTGTTACAGGTGACGTGCAAAAAATCCGTATAGCTACAATCAAATTCGGAAATATTTAGGCCAGTTTCATATCTTGGATTTGGGCCAACAGCTTAAAAGGCTTCATGGATTCATTTGAAAAGTTTTCGGAGAATATTTCTTTCAGAAATAGTACTTCTGATTTAAGATCGTTTGTAACGTCGTTAGAATATTTCTGAACAAATCCGTCAATATTTATAGGAAGATCCAGCTCATCTTCACTAATTAATTTCCATAGGAAATCAAATGTTTCACACGTATTTCGCAATGCCGAAAATCGAGAATGCAAGCCTGTAATGACGCATCAATTAAAACGAAGAAAATGGTGACTCGAAAGCAATCTAGCATATTTTCATTTTGCCTCTGGCGGTTGGATCTCCCAGTATGTTGAAATTTTTTTAGAATGCCAAGTGCACCAGCAACATTATCAACTTCCAAATGAATGTTGTCAAAACCATTTCTAATCGAGCCAATATCATCGATTAGAGCTGCAATATTGAAAGTTCTGCATCTAAAGTGGCATCCCTTTTCTCAATAATCAGATTTCTGTGATGAATAAGATTGAGGCTTTTAACCCAAACAGTGGATAGAAAAAAACAATCGTAACTCCACATGTACTTAAGTAATCTCGTTACCACACATCGAGTTTGAGATGTAAGGTGTTCATCACAACAACCTTTTAAATGCCTTGTCAAAGGCCTACTGCTGCTAGTCGGGCCGATCACCTTGTGGTCGACATTGAGCGTAAGCTATCAGGAACGTGTTTCTTTAGAATATTCCACCACTGTGGACTGGAACTGAAAATGTTGTACAATGATTGTATATTTCCAAAAAAAGTAATTGCTTCATTTGATGAATTAGCACATTCAACACCAGTTAAGTTGAGGTTACGACAGCCACATGTTGGCAAAACTACCAACGGACAATTTGAAAAGATGTGTGATGCTGCTCCATTATATTTGCCCACCATGCTAGCAGCATTATCATACGCCTGCCCACGGCAATTAGATAAACGAATATCTTGCTTTCCTAAAACAGAAGTGATAATGTTGTCTATTGCTTGACCAGTTTTTTTAGAACAATCGATGAATTCCAAGAAACGTTCAACAATTACAAATTTATTGTCTTCATTCATAATATATCTAATTAAAATGGATGTTTGTTCCTTGTGTGCTGAATCTGGCGTCGAATCAACAATGATACTATAAAACTTTGCATTATGTACCTCAAACTTAACTTGATTTTTTACATTAGCTGCACATGTATCGATGAATTCATTTTGTATTCGTGGCGATAAGTAGTGCACTTGCATTCGTTTTCCGCAGTTCTGAGATCGGGCGAACCTGATCTATATGTTGACCTAGAATCGGATCATATTTACCCAACAATTCTACGGTACCAAGAAAGTTGCCATTATCAGACTGGCCAATTCTTTCATTTGATCCACGAAATGTCAATCCCCTTTCCCCAAATAAATCGGGAGGAGGAGGATTAATAATCTACATAGAAAAGAAATGGGCCGGAAATCTGACAAAAAATTTTATAGAAATATCTGAAAAGGATATTGAACTTTTTGCTGTTGCTTGTAGACCTGCCTACATTCCAGATGGATTTTCTGTTGTTACTCTGGTAAACATATACATGCCACCGGATCGTAATAAAAAGAGATCACAATCAATTCTCGTGAATTCAGTTAATATGTGTATTTCAAAATATCCACGTGCGTTTATATATGTGATCGGAGATGCAAATCAGAAAAGTCTTGAATGTTTGCAATGTTTTAATTTTGTAAATCTTGTAAACAAACATACGTTTCTACCCTCTTTATCACAACTTGATGTTGCTGAAGGCTGACTATTACAATATTTTATATGATACACTTTTGGAAATATAAATATAATGTATCACCTAAGCCTAATATTAACTCCAAAAATTGACTGTAGTTATAAAGTACCAAATAAGATAAAACAGTCAAACAGTTTCAATTTCTATAACCAACACAAAATAATGTCGTTGCTGAATGAAACTAATTGGGAGGATATATTGAGAGAGAAAAATGTTGAAGTCTTGGTCGAAAAATTGGATCAAAAATTCTTGGAAATAATGCATCAATCAAGGCACAAAAATCCAGTGTTTAACTATAGAACGTTTAAAATTCGTGATGATTCTTTAAACGAGTTGATTAGTATCAAAAGGAAATGCTTAAAGAAGGGAGATAGAACCCTATTAAATTGAACCAAAAGAATTATCGTCCACACCGTCTTTAACTGTTAACTTCACCTTCATGAAGATTAATGATTTTTAGAATAACTTTGGAATTTTTCTTAAGTGGTGTAGTAATTGCATTATTATTTTAGATAAAAAGTCATAGTTATTTAATTTTCAACCGCCTGATACCCATTTAAGATGATAAACCTGTTTTATAAATTCCCAGGGTCTTAATTCCTAAGCTATTTTGGACCACATTTAGTAGCAAATATTTTGAACATAAAATAGATTTCCATAAAAAATCAAAAATAATATATATATTAACGATATTACATTGTCAATCTACATTTACATTTAAATTAATAGCATAACTAAATTTTGCAATTAGTTGCAATAGAAACTAATTATATGTACATGTACATCATCGAGTTTTACACCAAATGTTGCTTGAATTTGACCTCTGTGATTCTTCGAAATTGGAGTCAAGTTCAAGACCTCTACCAAAAACTCACTGGTAACTTCGAATACTCGAAACCAACTCGATATTAAAACAAATGACATCAATTTTTCTTCAATTTCGCCTGTAATGTCGAAGATTCCATTAACCTTTCCTTTTTTCTCAAATTGCGAGCCATCAGGCTTGGTTTTTGTCATTTAGTTTAGCTTTTGTATTTTTTGTACATTTACATAAGGTAGTATAGTTACATATAGCTCAGTCTACGGAAATAATAAGCCTCTAAATATGTTTGTAACTCGACTCAAACTCACAAGTTTGGCTTCCAACTCGACTCGACCTCGATCACAACCTGAAAAAGTCAACTCGCAGAGCCTAGCCTGAATATTTACTACAATTGATTTCATTTGACAAATTCATTTTTTAGAAGTCAATTCTTTCGGAATTTTATGAAAATATTCGTAACATTTTTAAAAAATATCTTTAAATTATAGATCAACGAAACATGTTCTTAAATAAATCATTGAAAATAACTTTGCTGACGTAAATTACTAATTATTAATACTGCTCATTTACGAGAGAAGAAATGATATTCTAAAATACAATTTTAAATTTAATTTCAAAATAGTTTAACTTAAAAATACATTTCAGCATATTTTACTTTTGGTACACTTGCACATACTGTATATTCAGAGGTTGGTTATTTTGCCTTTTTCCTTATTGATTCTCAAAGATTATGTCAGATTCAAATTGCTGCACTTAAATTGCACAAAGGGATACATTAAAAGAGATTTTGTCACTAAATTTTGAATCCCTCTAGTGGCGGATGTCAAAACCTCATTCATTCTCAAATATAATTATTATTGAATCTCATGAAAATCGAAAATTAGGCAATTGCTACATATATCCAAAATACCATAACTAAACACTTTTTGGTTAACCTTAAACATCATAACGTCCGTTTTAAAGACAAAGCGTTTTTCCAAATTTTTGAAGAATTTCTTCAGAACCTATTACCAAATTTGAAAATCGTGGGGCATGTGTAGGTGTGTAGGTGTTTTGGGAAACATACTTTAATACAATGTAACAAATTTCTCATTAAAGCGTATTACTGTGCCTGAGGTTGTTGAATAGGTTGACACGTTTTCTTTGAAAATTTCGAATTTTTCAAAAAGATATAAATTCTCTCCATAACTAATTTTCATGTCGTTATAAGGTTTTGAGCCCATGGAAGCAACAAAGAGCTTTGACTGTTTCTTGATATGTGCAAAGATATTCTAAAGTCATTTATATACAGTATATATATATATACATTTATATATATATATACATTTATATATATATGCATATATATATATATATATATATATATATATATTCCAATAAATGCGAACTCAATCCTCTAGAACTCTTGTGGCCTTGAAATAATTTTCGTCAATAAAACATACACCATTTTACTCTCTATATTTGCCTGCTTCAAATAGCAAATTTCGTAAAAGTATTTCTAGACAAAATGGTATTTGAAAAGACAAATCTTTGCACATATTTTCTAATTGTGGATTATAACCAATTTCAACAAACGCTGTTTTTATGCTTCCTTCAGATGTTTTCAAAATAATGTGCTGTTAAGAATGATGTACTGCAAATTTACATAGACAATTATCGATTTAGGTAATAATAACTGGAAAAAAGACGGGTAAACTAAAACTGTTTTTAATAATTTCTTTGCATTGTCACAATTGCAGTATTATACACGTATCAATGAAACGCTGATTTTTAAATGTAGAAATAACTTTGAAAAACTTTTATCGAAAAAACTCTCTTCACTTACAATTTAAAATAACAAGTTGAGACACTAAATTTAATAATTTCCATTTTGAAATCGGTATTGACAAGTGTACAAATTTCTTGTAATGATGGTATATAGGAAACTTGTTGTGAATATTTAGCTGCCTGTAGAGCCATTTTATGAGGAATGAGAAGAAGACATTTTAAAAATTATATGCACAATCACAATATTTAAATATATATATTTCTCCCTGATATTAGATTGTTCCTGTGCATCTAATCCTGGTGCGTGAACCTCAAGGCTGTAGCCACTGGGGGGCCAGGGGGGCACGGCCCCCCTGAGAAAAATGTAAGCAGTAGTGCCAAAAAAATATAAAAGGGTCCCCCTTTGAACATTTAAAAACACACCACTAATCAGCTTTCAATATATCATTACGTCTTAGGTGTGCCCCCCTGGGGATTTGGTCTGGCTACAGGCTTGGTGAACCTAACAAACATTATTCGAATGAATCTATAGCTAAAGTAATTTCATACATGTAGTTCAACACTATATACGTTCTTCTTATTTCAGATATCTGCTTGAAAGTATTATGAATATATGGAATTTGAAAATTTAATATTTGAAAGTTAGTAGAAAACTGCAGTTAGATAAGAATTTTGTTATGTAATTTCTACATATTGTTTCTCGAAAAATCATAAAGTAATATTTCCCTATTCAAATTATGTTAATTTTAAGAGAAGTTCCAAAGCAAATGGTAAAATAGGATCTTTACATTTATTTTGTTGTAATAGTATTAGTATAAATACAAACAACTGTTACAAAGTTTTTTCTTATAATAACAAGTAATGTACACATTAAATGCATCTAAATTAGTAAGCATATCGACTCTTTGAAATTCCCATTAAAGTAATTGCTGCCCATTTTTACTTGATTGATTCTGCATTGACTGCATTAGTTTGTTACTATATTTTATTGTACTTATTGTTGTTTATATTGAAATAACTTTTTACAATGTACTATAAGTATAAGCAAAATATTATATTTAGTATATGTTAAAATTCGTTACTAAAATGCTTTTAATTACTTGTAAATAAGATGTGCCTTTGAGAAAATTTGCTCAGCAAGTTGCTTTTAGCAAGATAAAAGGCAAAGAGAATATCTAAAGACACTGACAAACATGACATTCTCTTGTATTAGAATGTACTACCTACCTATAGGTCGCAGAATACCAGTTCTTATACCCAGAACAATGCATGAGAGGCCATCCCAAACAGCCAAAGACTGCATGATTGTAGTGAAGGAAGTTTTATACTGTTTATCAAGTTTTCGGCAAGTCATAAATGTAAAAAAGTTGAACACAATACCAATCACTCCGATGACGCCATTGACGATATTGATATAATTGGATTGAATAAATTTTGGTTGAAGCTCTAAAGGAATGGATGTTGCATTTGTCGGTTCCATCTAACGAAAGGAAAGAATGTTTTCTTCAGCAGTTTATATTTTATATACCTATTGCTGATTGGATGAAAATATTTAACTCTGAAAAATATGAAATAAACAATAATTTTAATGGATGTCAACCTTTCAATATTTTACAAGGCGAAATTCATGCAAGAAAGCTTTATTTATAGATTTAGTCAAATCTATTGTTCTACAAATATTTTTTACATAATTTTGCATGTAAGTCCAATTTCATTTAAAAACTGCAACATGCGTTTTCTTAAATTGCATGAGAGAAAAGCAGGCACAAAGACGGCCTTGCAGAGAAGGAATATAAATGTTTTAAATTTATGCGCTTAAGATGAGTATTCAACAAATTTCAATCCATTGAAATCTACGCTGTGTAGATTTCAATGGATTGAAATTTTTTCCATTTTTTATTCTATTTAGCATCTACTTAGTATCGTTTTTTTACTATTCTGCTGCAAACTATCCTTAACTAATTCATTTGTTTTGAAACTATGCGAGCCCATTTCTACTGTAGTGGACACATTGAAATTTCAATCTGAATTAATTTATATGGTAAATACAAAACGCTATATGTAACTAGCATCAAAGCAATTCAAGAACAATACGCAATTATACAAAGATCTTTGTAGTAATTGATTTTATTAGTATCACACTAAGGTTTTTCTACTCGCAAATATCTTTCTTAATGGTAACAGTGGGAAATAAATGTTGAAAAACAAATGATTATGAATTAGAAAATTCATTCTTCAATAATTGGTCATTTAAGAGATTGTTGGCTACTCGAAGTATAATTTAAGCTCAATAAGTCATTCCCACGTTTGACAATTATCAGATGAACATATTTTAGATGGCAACAATACAGTCAATGAGCGAATTACTGAATGGATCGCTTACATAATGCAAACGATAAAAATTTGAGGCATTTTCCACCACTATTGGCATTCAGCAGTTGATTATAATTCATATAATAAAAAACTGATGGAAAGAACAGCTTCAAAGAAAATTAACTGATCAGAGATATTCTAAAATAGTACAGAGTCATTTGGCCACTAGTTTAAAATTCTAACATAGGCCTAAGCCTAGTCCATGAACATACAAATTTCGAGTGTATTTCCATCCAACATGTACATATTGGGCAACCTGTCCAAAAAGCATGGACGTATCTATAGAAATTGTAAAGAGAATAGAGAAAATCAATAGTATATAACGAATCAACGGTAATTACGCCTAATCTAGTTATCAGTAATGATTCATTTGGTTTTATCCAAATTTCAAACAGTTTTCGCCAAACTTGAAAATTTGGACATCCTTCAATTTGCTTAAATGACTTGCTCAATGTGTGAGTTGATTTGACCTCATTTCCTATTTTTAAAGAAACCATGGGCAATGGCAGATTATTTGCACTGGTTTGTCTCTACTGTGAAGTGAAATAAGACATAATAAATTTGTCGGTCTACTACCTTTACATAAGAATCGCGTATTTCATCCATTTAAATAATTCAAATCCTTTCCAAAAAATACTGTTTCATTATACATAAAATTCAAGACTATGCATCCAGCCCCGTAGCCATGGGATTAGGAGAGGTCGAACCCCCCCCCTGAAACGTCAGGCAACCCCTCTTTCACAACAAAGCTAAAAGAAAAATCAGCATGTAAAAATAAAATTTGTTAATTCCATTGTTGAAACATTGCTCCAATAATGCAATTCTAAAGTCTATTTTGTCTATATTTTCAGAAAAATTTCGCTGGGCTTCACCCCGCCTTTGGTCATTTACTTGATCACTATACTAGATGACCTCGCAAGTCAGAAAATCCGCTTACACCCATGGATGCAGCAAAAATAAAATGGTGTACAGACTTGATAAGTTTTTAGTTTATATTATAAGAAAGTTGAAATTCCCATCAACCCTTCCTAAATGCGCATTGACCCCCTTAGGTGATTATGCTTGCTACGGGCCTGTATGCACCCCAAAAAGTTATTGTCAGATCCTATTTCTCTCGTAGTCATTTATTCATAAACCAAAAACACCATATGTCCATATGTCCATATAGATGACTTCATTGGTATGTTCTGCGACTTGGCTATGCATCTCAGCTCACTGTTCTAGAAAATGTCCAGCTCCTTGAAGTAGGCAATAACACACTTGTTGATTATGTCATGAATGGTGGCTCTAATGCTGATTGTGACATACCTTGCTTTAAATGTATGCTCTGTCTGAATAATGTCTAGATGGCCCTTTTCATGTATCTTACGAACTAAGTCCCTCCAGAAATACTCAGGAACTGCCAACCTGCTGTTCTGACTCCTGGCGTAGAGTAAGCCAGCATCTGTTTGCTTCCTATTGTACCTCCAGATGTAAGAATTAGCAACCAGGCTGAGAATGTAATTGGCATTCTTTAACTTTGCAAGAATTTCACCTATCAGATTATCATGTTGCTAATGTTGTAGAATTTCCACTTCAGTAATTTCTTCTTTCACTAGGATCAGAAAAATGGCATTTCCATGACGGTCTGCGCTGATCTCAGGAAGGTGCTCATACTTGCTAAGTGGAATAAATCCAAAAGGCGTCTTCTTTCCTGGTGGCTTTCTAAGATCATGCTCATAACTGGGGAGAGTAGTCCAGTAATCCGCATTGATGTGAAGTCTCCCTGGACTGTGCTGTATAGTAAAAGTAAAGTTGTTCAGATACTTGATCCAATGGGCAACTATGTTGGACTTGTCCAAGCTAGTGCGGAATTGTCAATTTGCAAGGGGAAGTGATGGCCAAGGATGAAAAAACAAAATTTCTTCAAACTATCTACCAATGCTAGCATCTCAGATTTTGTGGCGCCATAGTTCTGCTCAGCATTCCTAAGTTTTCAACTAAAATACTGGATCAGGCATTCAATACCATTAATAACTTGGCTGAGGACTCTGCTAATCATGACCAAGCTGGCATCACAGTTGACGATGGATTCCTTTGAATAGTCCGGCATATTCAGACTGGGAATTTTCCTAAGTTCTGACTTGACAGCATCAAGCTCCTCTTGCTCAGTCCATGTCCACTTGAACTCCATGCTGCACTGCAATAGATTAGAGATGTGTTTAGTCTTATTGGCCAGCTCTGAGATAAAGGCGCCATAGTAGTTCAAAAAAACCCATAAGGTGGTGAACATCCTTATGAGACCAGGGAGTTTTGATCTTTTCTAAATGATCTTTAGCATAATTTTTTATAGAAATATGACCCAGTTCAATAACTCTTCTGAGAAAGGTGACACATGGGTGCAGAAGAGAACACTTGTTTCTGTTAACTCAGAGGCCAGATTTGTATAGAATACTGAGGGTTCTTCCAAGCCTTTCTAGATGTTCAGGAAAAGTATTAGTGGTGACAAGAATATCATCAATGCCTGGTTCTAATATGTTGGTGCCATTCCTAAGCCCATGGGTGACGTAGCATTCGAAGGTTGCAGGGGCATTGCAGAGCCCATATACTTCCACTCAAAGAGGCCATATGGAGTGATGAAGGTTGCAGGGGGAATGCTTAGGGCTTAATGGTTCCTGCCAATATCCCTTACATAAATCAAGGCAAGTGAACAGCTTGTATTGACTGGCGTCATATAAAAGATCTTCAATGTGAGGAAGTGGATATGCATCCTTTACCATGACATTGTTTAACTTCTGAAAGTCCACACAGAGGCAGTACTTGTTGCCCTGCTTAATGAAAACAGTGAGCACTACATAAGGACTATTGCTGCCCTGGATTATTCTGCTTTCTATAAGATCACTGAGGATTCTTTTGTATTCTTCCCAGAGGTTTGCCAGCACTCTCCTAACTGGAAGGCAAATAGGGTGATCATGCTTAGTTACAATTTTGTGCTGTTTACAAACAGCCTGGCCAACACTAATCAAGCCATAATTAAACACTTCATGGTGTTGTTGAAGCAAACTAGAGAGTGATTCACATTCCTGAGGACTGAGATTGGGGTGTGTCCTCTCACTGACAGGAGGAATCTGGATGGTATTGCTTGGTTCCACTTGATCATGTATTGCTGTTAGAATGGGCAGACAAGCAGCAGCTTTCAACCCTAAGCAAATTGGAGTTGTGATGATTATCAGTTTAGTAGGGTCTATCTTGACCAGCAAAGTAGAGCTATTCAGCACAGTGATGTAAGTTTTCCCATTTGAGATGTGGCAGATATCCAGGGAGAAGTTGACTGCAGCAAAATGCTTCCCTTTATACCTGGAAAAGATGACATTGCCGACAAAATGCTTCCCTTTATACCTGGAAACCATGACATTGCCTACATACTGTGAGTTCATGGTAACTGCAACACAATGCCAATGTTGAGGCTTGACATGTACTGGCTCAAGAAATTTTAGCAAAACCTCCCATTCATGAATAGTGGTAAGTTCCTGTCTGTGTTTGCTTTCACGGATGGAAATCATGTTGCTTCTGTAATTAATAACACAGGAATTCTGCTCAAAGAAGTCATTGCCCAGGATTATATCATATGGCAGTGGCTGGTTGCAAGTGTCAATAACTATCAAATCTATGGAGAACAATTCTTGACAAATGCATAATTTTAATTTCAGCATGCAACCCTTTAGAAAGATCAAATTCCCAGAAGCATCCAACAGGTGTGCTGTGGACAAAGTTTGGAGCAACAAGTGTTGCTAATAATGGAGGCTGAGACCTCAGTATCAATAGTAACATTAAAAAGAGTTCCATTGATATCTATAGGGATAACATTAGTATGCAACAGTGAGGTAATGACCAGAACATTGTGTGCATGTTTTATAGGAGGCAAAGCTCCTGCTAGTTTGATGAATCAACAGAACAGACAGGTATATCAGGAGAATACTTTTCAGCCTCAAGCTCATCAATGACAAAGCCCTAACCATTGGCAACTAAATGAATTACAGAGCAGCATTGAGACTTTGTGTGACCTTTCTGACCATGGCAGAAACAACAAGTTTGCTCAAGCTCTGTCTTTGGCTTGGGAGCAGTAGTACTTGATGAAGCAAGAGGTTTCTGAGTTGAGGAACCTACTTTAAGATCTCCAGCATCTTTGTTAATATGGGTGGTATTATGAAGCATGTATACAATGCTAATAGCTTTGCAAATAATCAGGTTGAGATCATCTTTGGGATCAAACTTGAGTTCAAGGCGACGACAAATATTGGGTGGAAAGCCACAACAAATATACGAAAAAAGATCATGCTTTGAATATTCAGGAGTGAGCTTGCTAAACCAAAACAATAATTCAACTTGTGTGATGTAACTACATATGTCATTGCCTTTCTTAAATGAGTGATTGCAAACTAGCATCTTATATTGATGTTTGATATGAGGCACCTTGTAATGGTCCTCAAAATAACTGATTAGAAGTTGATAGTTCATCTTGAAGTCTCAATCAAGCATCATATATTGGTTATATGTAAGACCTTGTAAGTAAGTAGGAAATTGTGCAACAGCAGCATCCTGAGTGGCTTTGTACTGCCTCATTGTTAACTTGAAAAGGAAGAACCACTCTTTGAAAGACTGTGAGATTTCATTGATCTTTCAAGTGAACTTAGGCAGTATAGAATGGTGATTAAATAGATTGGCAGTTCTGTTTCCAACATTGGTGGTGGGCAAGATTGACTTAGTAAAATGTGGAGCCCTGGTGGTTGCAGATATGGCATAACTACTCAGTAGCATAGGCAAAGTAGGAATCAAAACTGTAAGAGTAACATATGTGTTGACTGGTGGGGGAGGTGAAACAGTTGCACTTGGAACATATGGAACTGGGGTGGCAACAGTGGCCAAAGTAGAAACATGAGTAATAGCAGATTGGATAAAAGTGGGACCTCCAGTTGTGAATGAAGTGACTGGAGTAACAAATTGTGGTGTCACTGGGGTAGCAGTAGATATGAAAGGGGCACTCAGAAGGTGTGCTGTGATCATTTGTGAAACTTGATCAGAAAGGCATTCAGAGAAAGCATCCAAAGCTTCTTTTAGGACATTGTGAGTTACACATTCAGAATGTCTAGAGGAGGGTGTAGAGCAAGGGGTGCTTTGCAGCAATGGAAATGCAGATGGTGGCATTGCCAGACTATCAACTTGAATTGTCAAAGCAGCAATGGAATCAAGTAAGTGATTCTCTCTCTGCTTTAGTAGCTTGCTATTTCAACTCAGTTCACAGTGGGTCAAGATGCTGTTCACAAGCAAGACATTGATCCATTTGCTAAGTGAGAGTTGCTCAAAGTTGTTCAACCTTGGTGGGTTGAGGCTCTGGAGACAGTGGTGACTGGGGGCAAATTTGAAAGGGATCCAAAGACAAGGGATGAAAAGTTGCAGGTGGTGATTGATTAGCACAGGTAGGAGAAGATAAATCAACTAACAAATTAAATCCAAAGATGTGAGGGGCAACATTTGGGTTGCCAGTGCTCACACAGGGGAAGCCCTGAGTGGGAGTCCCATTACAAGAAAAACTAGAAAAATCCATTGAAGCTATAAGAAAAATACAGAAGAACAATTCCAACAATTTGAGAGAAAAATCTCCAACTGGGTTCAGAGAAACAAAAACTAGTAACAGTAAACAGCACAGTGTAGGGCACAGTAATAAATCCAAATTCTAGAAGAATGAGACAACAACAAAGTATCAACCAAAATGAGTAAAAATAACGTTGAAGCTCAGTGACAGCTTCAGAGCACAGAATTGCAGTGTACAAATAACATAAGACGCAAAGTTATGAATCAATTGGTAATGAAGTTGATTCACAGAAAGAGTAAGCTACTATCCCAGCTGGCTCACACCAAAGAGAAAGAACAAAACCAAATATGATAAGAAAACAAGTAACAGTTCTGTACCATGTCACAATCACCAGGTAATCAGATGACCCCTTTGGTATGCATGCAAGCTTCATGACCAGAATACATTTCCAGTCATTGATTCACCTGCACACTTCAACAGAAGGGAGTAGAGAGTTCAACTGACACCATGTAAAATCACAGGGGAGCTCTGGCTACTCAAGCAGTACTGGGAAACTCAAGAGTTAATATCAAAGGTTGCAAAGGCTACCATTGTAGAGAGTGACCCACATTCCAGCAAAAGAAAGAGCATTGGTGGTTCACTGATTTAGTTAAGAAAAACAGAAATTCCATAGAGAACAGACTTCCAGCAGCAACCAATTCACACAGCATCATGCCAAAAGCCATATCCATGAAGCCATCCTTACTTGCCAAGATGCTATTTGTGTGTCTCAAGTCATAATTTCTAGCTCAAATAAACAATTTACCTCAGAGTTCTGTTATCTCAGCTCATGTAAATAAATAGTAAAACAAAAGGCACATAATTGCTGTGCATTCACATTCACCAATGGCACAGTACATTTGCAGTGTGTTATTATTATGTGCATGTACAAAATGAAATGATCAAATTAAAAGCTCTTATTCCCTACACATAATTGTAGCCATAATCTGAAGTGGCCATGATTTGGGCTGTCACTGTTAAGGAGCTATTTGTTGCCCCAGACCTAGTGCAGTTTCCTCCCAAATTGTTGTTGGATCTTAAGCAGAAATTATTAAACTAGCATCCACTACAAAATCTAAAAGGGGTTAGCATAGAAATAAATGAGAGAAGATCAAACATGATTGGAGTAAGACAAATTATATTGTGTGCTCACTACAAGTATCTCAAGAATTTATTACAGTTTCATAAATTATTACCAATGTTTAAAACTTGCACATGACTTCCCTCACAAAATTAAACAAGCAATTACACATAGGTTTAGATCATGGGGACAAATAATAAATTGATCAAAATAATTACACTAAAAAATATTCAAATTGATTTAAAAGAAATTGATATAAATTGATAGCATCAAATCACAAATTATGACATTACTGTGACATAACTCTAATTTTCTGAGTGCCAAAATAATCAAAAGAATAAAATCAAAACAGAGGCCCTGAGTGACTCTACAATCAATGTTTGCATTTCATAAACAATGCTTTTCTTCAACAAACTCTATCAATTGCAGTTCTTTATTGATCAACTGACCTCATATTCTTATTAAAGAGTAAGTAAATAATTATCAGAAGAGTAAGATGATCATGTCCACAATTGTCTAATTAAAGGCACTCACATTATTCCTACCAGAAGTAATAAATTTACAGCATAAGCTGCTTATTAAATTATTCCTTTATTTATGATAACACTTAGAATGTGTTTTGAAAGTTCACAGCAAAGTTTTTTGCATTCACACTTGAAACTTTGTTGTCAACTTTATTATTTGACTCTGAAATTTTTGTGTTCACAAGTAAGGGTTATAAATTTAGCTAATTCACTCAAAAGTGCATCTTATTGAATTTTATGTATTAGATTATATTTTAGAATATCTTAATCAGAGATGACAATATCCCAGATAACAATTTAAGGGCTAAACAACATTGGTTTGTGTTGTTGTGTGGTTGTTTTATGTGTCAAAAACAATGTTGAACATCAAAATGGTACCATTTCATTGGTTGAAGCAACATTGTTTCAACAATGTCACATTAGGTTGCTTTTTGGTTGTTTGTAATGAATGAAACAGCAACATTTTGAGGTTGTAACAACATTGTTTTATGTTGTCACATGATTGTTTAATCATTACTTTTATATACAAAATAAAATTTTATATTGCTAAGCTGTTCAAACATTGCATTTAAAGAAACACAAGCCCAACAAAGGGCTGACCACTATCTTTGAGATACTGTCAAGCATATTCAATAAAAAAATTTGTTAAATATTGAAATGAATGTCTTGTATATACATGATAACAATGAGCATAAAAATCTGCCAAATTTAACAAAAATTTATAACTCTAAAATTAAGCACAATTTTGAAATATTACTTTCTTAAGTTGTGAAAAATCTCTTCAGCTCAATTGTAACTTATGTTATTTAACAGTCAATATCAAGGTGTCCAAATATTTATGAATAAATTATTTTGAAAATTCACTTATCTGGTATATTATAATTTTTCACAGATTAAAAATTTCAAAAAAGGTTTTGTAAATCCTTTTTTTATAAAAGGATCTAGTAATAAAAATAACAAAATGGGTTTTATTTGCAAGCATCTGCTCACTGATTATTTTTTACCAAATGTGTTATTATGATGTTAGTGGTTGCTGCAACAACCAAAAGTATGAAACAACTATAAACAACATAAAAACAACCAAAATTGTTATCTAGGATGCTATCAATTGTGCTGAATAGTAGATTTCTTTGAAGAAAGATGAAATTATATGTAAAAAATAAGACTGTGAAATAAAATTAGTTGAATTTGCAAGGCGCTTAAACAAAATGTCTTGGCTTATTAAAACTTAATTTAAAATGATTTTCTATTTTCATAAAAAATGTTGCTTTATCTCTTATGTGTCCTGAAAGTTATTGACAAATAGTTTAAACTAGTTTGACAAAACAAGAATAAAACTATAAAAAAAACAATAATACAACTCAAAGAAATTGCCAATGTCATTATTAATTTGCAATTTCTCACATGTAACTAATAAATGTCACTAGGCTACCAGCAGAGGCAGATCTAGAAATTTCTGATTGGAGTACAGAAGCTCTTACACTCAATTTTTCCTTAATATTTTTCATTCAAAATTTGATTAAGTTTTGAATCCTGATAATTTCTTTACATGTTATGATAAGAATTTGAAAGTTCTTTCTACTATGACATTTTAATTTATATTTATATGTAGATAATCTATTTGTGTTAAAATTTTGCATTATTAACAAATAGAATATTGAATGGAGATACAGTATTACAGACATATTTTAGTTTAGCAAGTAAATATAATAGCAAATATTTTAAATCACTCCCAGTCTCAGTTTGAAATTAAAAATTTAGTTCTGGTTTCATACTGATCCTATCCCATGTTTTGTGGGTCTGGTATCAGGAACAGAAATTGTGAATAATTTCCTAATGACTCTATTAGTTTTTGAAATGGGAAGATGCAATAAGTTCGTAAAATATATGTTCGTATTGAAAAAAATTTAAGTTCGTATTTTATAAGTTCATAAACATGTTCATAAAATATAAGTTCGTATTATTAAATTTCTTATAGTAGTTCGTAAGTTATAAGTTCGTATATATATATATTTTATGAAGTTTTAAATCAGATAAAAAATGACGTAATAATTCTTTAATGGAAAAACTGAAGGTTCCCGAAAAAATTCTCACCTCTATGTATATCAATCTTTTTTATATATTAAGGATTAGGTTAAAGATAACGTATAGTATATTAAATTAAGTTTAGTCATGGCTAACAAGTTGAAGAAATCGAAATTTTAAGTTAAAGTGTACGTTAAAGAGGCGAACTGAACTGAAAGTTCAAGTCTTAGGGAGATTTTCGATTCCTCTACTAATCAATCAAGCATTGGTGATCGTATTTTGTTCCACCCATGTTAATTAGTAACAATTTTAAAAGTTTGCTCTGGTCGTCTTGTGCCTATTTTTTATTCAGTACAAAACACTACTAAGCGAATATATATATATATATATATATATATATATA
>CABFPE010000638.1:361146-373380 GCA_900660155.1 Hofstenia miamia | reverse complement strand
TATATATATATCCCGCCAAATGCTTTTTAAAAACCTCATCATAACCGCGTTTCCAAACATAAATCTTTGAAATCTTGCAAGGAAGTGTCTCATTAATTTACCTACCATCATGGTAAATATATTTGCGGGAGCAATGGGCAAAAAACAGGTTTTTTGGGGAAAAATTGCGATTCCCGCTAAATGCCTTAGAAATTTCGGACCGTTTCCCGCCAAATGTAAGGTTTTGCATTTTCCATAGCAAAAAGTGGGTATATATATATAAATATATTAGTAATTATATTATATATATATATATAAAGTATATACAGTATATATACGCATTTGGTAGTGAAAATGTGTTATGAAAATTATTCCTGTTTTTGAAATAGATTAAAATATTAACTTTTTAATAAGAAATCAAATTTTTACATACCTAGAGTTTAGATAATATAGCAGTCTAAAGCCCATGGCAGCAACAACTAACATCAACAACTTTGTTTTCTTTCAATAGACGACTCAAGTTCTGTCTTTGTTGGTCAATCGCAAAAGCCGAATTTGTCGCGCTAACTAAGAATGAATATTGAAGAGGAGACAATCTTCTATCCAGTGGCACTTTCAGCTTTGCGATATTTTCAATATTTGTTGAGGGGATAATATTTTTTAAATATAATCAATTAATATTAACAGAATTTAGAAAACAATCAATACTAGAACACTAATATAATGTATTATCTTAAATAAGTTGGTAATGTTTGCGTTCAATTTTTTTATCAAAAATTCTCAAACTATGCTATCATTGAGAGACATCAAATCCTCAACTTTACTGTGTGCAATTTCAACGGTAAAACATTTTATATTCGAAATTTTATATTTTGAAGAGAAAATTTCTATGCAAGGGCTGTACGTTTGGGATGATTTAGCAAATGAAAGAAGTTGCAATAAAATTATCAGAATAAAAAATTGGGAAATTGTTATGAAATAATTTTAATCATGCTTCGGTTTGTTTTAAGACCATTATGATGTTAGCTGGAATATTATGGTATTAAAGTCTTGTATAAATGTCTATATATTAAGTGAATTGCGTTGTTGCATAATGGTACCTCAGTTAATCTCTGCTAACTCCTTAATTATTGTGGATGGATTTCAATAAACAAAACATTTAAAAAATCTTGAAAAATACTAGTTGATATTTTTCATTTCTAAAATATAATATTTTTCCATACATTGTCTGCTTGAAATAAACAAGGACTGGCATTTATTTTACAAATTGCTCATCACTGTACTGGTGGAAATGATAACAAAAATTGAAAAAATGTTCCACTAAAACGCTAAGACTCTTTTACAGCTATTTTATATTCAGCAGGTTTTACAGCAGCTTTCAAGTTTAGTTCAAATAAGTAGTTCTTTCTGTGATCAGAGTAGAAACGTTTTGACGCCACCCGCCATGAGGAAAAGAACAACCTATCTTCCTAAAAACTCCTTATATCGAACATGGTAGAAACATAGTAACAACCCAGCGAAGTTTCAAGAAGATGGGGCGAATTTCATTCATCTGCCGTGAACATGGGTATATTTTCTGGGAAAAATGGTTTCAAGATTTGGTGGTGTTGATGAATGACCAGCTCGATCACCTTAACGGTCAACTTTAGATTTGGAAGGGGATACCTAATTGTAAGAGCTTACCATCAGCTTCCCAGTGCATCACATGAAAAATTTTGTAGTTGTATTTAAAAAGTAACTAAATATAACTAGTATTTTTCAAAGTTTCCGTAATGCCTTGTTCATTAATACCCATTAAAAATTAAGGAAGTTATTAAAAATTTGCTTAGATCCCATCAGTATAAATCACCCTGTATCATTATAATAAAGTCCCCTTCACTTTAAAAAGCTGGCGCCACATTTTCTAACGGATAGGCGTTGAAAAGACACTAACTTCAGAACTCGATTGCCAGAGCTGTCAACTAGAGTTTTTCGTTATACCTACGAGGAAGAGTTCAGAGTTGCAACCGGGCAACAAAATGTGACCCGATGACAGATGCAACCATGATAAGATTTGACCCGGCGAAACTTGTTGCAATTTCAAAATATGTGGCCTGAATGATCCTTTTTTAGAACTTAGAACGTTGCTTGCAGGGTTTTGGTAAAAGTATACTTGCATAGCAATTGAGAAGATCAACAAATCACGGTAGGCTTCTGTAACATTCTAAATCTTCACCTCGCATTATAACGACATGTTTCTAACGTTTTCCATAATTTACTACGTGAAATAAAAAAATATCGAAATGCTTTTTATGAAGCAAAACTGATAACAAATCCAAATCATCATTTTAATATATCAATCCTAAAATATATTTTAACTTTACCAATTTAACCCCATTGTATTTATGTCAAGAAAATATGGACTAAGATTTAAATCGAATTTCGAAAGCTCTATATTTATTAAAAATTAACAAATTACAAAATATTGATTTACAAATACACGAATCAAATCGCAATCCGAATCAATGTTGCATTCAAATTCTAATCTTAGAATATCTACAAAATTCTTGTGGGCTAATCAAATTTTTTAATGAAAACTATTTTGGGAGTCTAAAACTTTGCGCGAAATACGTAAATCATATTTCTCAGTTGAATTCTTTAGTATAGTAAACAGCTAATTTTTTCTATTATTAACAAGAAATGTTTTTATATGGTAGTTACTATTACGTAGGCCAATTTTATTTTACATTTGAATTGGGATTCTGATTTGTAAATACATTGCCTGAATATTCGGATTCGAATTCGAAATGAAAAAAGGGAACAACATAAAAAGCTTCTGAATTCAGTTAAACTATTTAAGGCATACATGAGATTTGTTTAATTCAATGATTACGTCATAATAAGCCTGACATTATTTATATGAGCCTTTTTATCAGTTATTTCAATAATTTGTTTCTATAAATGGGAACCAGTGACCCAGTAGACCCGGAAGCATTAAGGAAAACATTAACCTCCAACACATTCCTGACCCGGTTGCAACTCTCGTAGAGTTTCTGTCAAAAGCTCATAAATGCAGACCAAATCAAGACAGCCATCTAAACAGAAATTCGGCAAATTAGAGCAGATCTAACCAGTGCAGTAATGAACTGTCTCCGAAAGCAGCCCAATTCATGTTTGCGTTGAGGAGAGAGCACATAAAATTTGTTGTAGTTGTAATTAAAAAGTAACTAGATATAACTTGTATTTTTCAAGGTTTTTCTAATGATTTGTTCATTAATATCCATCCAACATTTAGGGAGTTATAAATATTTTCCAACATTGAAAATCACCATGTATGATTATAATAAATACATGACTCTAGTCGCCCACACACACACTTTTAATACCTGTACGCATCTGCTAACAGATAGCGGTGAAACACCACCAATATCAGAATTTGAAATGCTATAATCGGAGGATGTACGGGATAATGGCAAAACACCAGAACTTTGACATTCCTTTCCAGTAGAGCCCTAGTTCTTCTCCCAAAAGGCATTGTTGATTACTGACAGAGATGAAGCGGGTTATTCAATTTGTTAACAGAGATGTAGCATATTGTCTTGTAGGCAGTGCTTAATTAGCTTCTTGTACGCACCATGATAGTTATGTGATAGCTTATCACAAGTTATTTCTATGATTCATGATTTCATCATCAATTTTTTATACTATCAGTTCGACCACTCGTGAGGCATAGCTTAGAGGATTTATAATAATACAAACAAATACTGTAGAAAAACGTTTTGTAATAATACACGCTTTTAACACCCAAAGCAGTCAAGATTGATATAGCTCTCATTAAAAAAAATATCATCTTTTTGTTTCTCTTTTTAATAAATATCATCCTCCGCCCACTAAAGTCAATTTTAACCAAACATTGTTATTTATGTAATGGATTGGGTCAATCTTCAGATTGATATTTTAATCACCAATCCTGTCCATTAAGAATATCTGCACACAAGTTTTCACTGTATTACTAATGGCTGAACGACCCCATCGATGAGGGAGTGAAGGGGTGTATACTCTGGTTTTTTCAAACCTTGATTCTGAAGAGGAGAATTCAAATGATTCCGATTTTCACGAGGAAAATTATTCTTTTTCAACTGAAAACTCATCTAATGAATGTGAGACTATGGAGATTGTATTCATAGATTTAATATAAGAATGTATCGCAATCAACAGTTTCGAGCAAAGATTTCATCATCCAACTTTGCCAAAACCTCCTTGAATCATTCATGTTCTCAAGTTAATACATGTTTTAATACATAAAACATCACGATACAGAGTGGATCTGTGAAACCGTTCAAATGCTCAGCAAGCAGAACTCAAAATTACTGAAATAATACAAGGGCCGATTGATATAAATGCAAGCAATCACGATACGGATCATGAGTTGTACCGGAAGAAAGATTTGCTTTTGTGATATTGTGATAGCCATAAATGTTCAATAGATTATGTTTTTGTCGTTTCGCAGAAATAAGAATATAGCATTTTGGGAATATCGTCATTTTTTCAAAGATTTTATTATTTGAAGATTGCTAGTAACAGATCATTTTGTGCGGTGATTTGTGACTGCCATGGACGTTAATAGCTGTACAAAAGTTGAGCGTTCTAGTGTTAATATATTTTAATGATATACAGTTCAAATTTTAAAGATTCATTGAGTGTGTATTAATATAAGCTAACACAATATGTCTGTGCTGCAGCTGGTCAGAAATGTTTGTTGGTAACCGACAACCTGTTGAGTTGAACAATCATCGCTTATCCGCCATTTAACCGGCCACCCTTGAAATTTTTAAATACATGTAAACAACAAATTTGTTGATAAAATTATATGAATTGTATTTTTATATATTTTTTATTACTTATTAATAGCGTTTTTTGTAAAGACATCTTTTTGATTATTGCACAAAATTTTACAACTGATTTGCATCATGTAAAATATAACTAAAACAAAAATGACAAACTTAGGTTTTTTTATTTTTTTATAAGCAATTTATATACGTTTCTGTTACAACTACAAGTTTTTCAACTCTTGCCATCTTCCATCTAGACAGCATTAGTTTCTGAAAGATCATGAAGTATTTAGAGAAATTCGCAGTTGAAATAGAACTGCATGTATTCAATCGGGGAAAATAGAAGGCGATGATTTAATAACGGAACGGATTTACAATTTCGAAATCAACGCAATTTAGAAATTGCATTAAAATATAATAATTTGCCAAAAATATAAGATAATTTTACTAATAAGATCGGTACTAAACCGGTTTAATTAGATGGTCAACTTGTCAAATCGGTAACCGGTGGATATCGGTGATTGAGCGGTGAACGGTTGCAGCACAGGTATGTGTATGAATCGATAGGTGAACGGCCAACACAGAAGCTCTGAATTAATTAATTAACACAGATTCTCTACATAAATCTATTTTGGTTTAAGAAAATTCAGTGATATTTTGCACATAGTCATATTCTCAATATTACTCGTCCTCTGTCTACTTCTTAAACATAAATTTAATATAAAATACATTCATTTGTGATAGTCATGTGCATATCTATGTGAAATCAAGTCGTTAGAACATTTTAAAATACTTTTGATTCACTTTTTATCCAAATTTTTTGTTTGCAACAAAAATGTAACAAAATCGAGATTAGGGTTAATAGCACAACATAGTTTATGATCTTAGAGGACGAGCATTTGTTTTTCTGTAATTCCTTACAGGCCAAGTTGCCTTATATTTCTTGACCTGGCCTATTTCTAATATTTTTTGACTCTGCAACAATAGTGTGCGCAAGAAGGATATTGTGGAAAAATCACCTCTTCAGGTTTTTAAAATTGATTTTTATTTTGGCTAAATCAAAATATTTTCAGTAAAAATTTGAAAAGTTCAAACTTAAGGTCGTAAATGGCAAGTTTAAGGTTTATTTTTAACAATACTTTTGTCAATAAATTGGTCATAACTGAGATTTCCGCCCGTCAAAAAATCCTGTGTACTCCACATTCTGTAAATGTTCACATTTTTAATAAACATTTGAGAATGAAAGTCAGAAGATGAGTTTGCAAAATTTGCATATAAAATTGTAGTACACATGTATGTAGTGGGTAAAGAAAGATTAAATAACATATTTTAAAGATGGTTGCTAGCCGAATAAGCCGTGGAATCTGTACACAGAACGACTTTCTCATGCCCGGTTTCGGCACGCCTCGGTACCTTGTAAATAGTTTATGATGAATTTTTAAGATCATTTTATTTCTATCACAGTTGAAGAAAATGTTATATTAGTTTGCCTGGTACGACAAACTTTATTTTTTAGGCGTAACTTCTTAAATCATTCGCTCAGCCTGACTAGAGTTCAGCTCGCTGATGTGGCACAGAAATGCCAGACTACTACCTCTATTCTTAGTGTAGTGCTTGAGATTTCTCAAGAGTCTGTACCAACCTGGATTTGAAACTCTCTTCATCCATACCAGGTACTTTGCTACGTTTTAATTATAATTCAAAATCCAGATGCTACTGTGCATTAGAGAATCTGCTAAACATGGAAGCGACTTCATAAATATGGCAAAAATGTACTTCGCAAACATTTTATGCTATCATTTTTAACACATATAATTGTATCAATCGTTTACGTCATGCAATAAGCAGCAATGATTACCCGATTGCCAAAAAAACATTTGAAATATTGATAGTTCAAGAATTTTATATGAGGTGGTTGATGCAATTTAAAAGTTATGAAACATGCAATCGAATGTAGCATCAATTTCATTCACAGTATTATAAGTATACAATCCAAATTATTGAAAAACAATATTATAGAAAAATCATAAGAAATTCAATATATTTGCTTCGTTCAGTACAGAAAGAATTCCAATTTAAATTGCTAGGGCTTTCTGAAACACCCCAAAGTTAAATAAATTTTAGCTAAGATATTCTCTCCTGTTTTAATTATAAAAAAGTGTTCTTAAGATTTCAGCTTTTGTAAATTCTCTAAAGCGAACAAATATGTCTGACAATTCACAGTTATGTTGAAACTATAATTTCATTCTCTTTGTAATTTTGCTCATATTTGGTACTATAAAGGCTGAATGTAAGTAAAGAAGCAATATGTAGGCTTTTGAAAAAAATAATTTTCATTAGCAGCATGTTATACATTGTTTTTTAATAGTAGTAAAATTGATACATTAAGACAATTAAGAATTTAGTGTCAAATAGTTGAAACTCGTTAATTTTATTTCTTGTGCGTAAGTTTCTGCGGAAACGAATGCTAAGTGATTGCCAAAAATCAAGTTCAGTTTCGCTTTCAGATTTTTAACTAACTATTATTAGTAAAGCGTTATTCAAGAGAAAATTATCTTTTAAGGTCTATTTTCATAACACTAAATTAAATTATTAATCAAGTAAAGAATTCCGCGTCAGCTTGACGAGCATTTTGGTGCTTCCTCAAAAAGGCTTAGTGCTTCTTGGAAATAAAATTAGTAAACTACGGTTTTGGATTTTTTCGGTATACTATCGGCCCCTATCGGAAACAGAATTCCGCTAGTCTCTGTTCCAGTTAGTCCAATGCAAAATTAGTCCTGCTCAAAGCCAGTTCCACGAAATATTCTGATTTCTGGTCCCACCAAAATTTTGCATGTATTCCGTATTCTCAAATTCATAATCCCAGTCATATGTCTGTTCTAGCCTCATTCATATATTTTCTCCAATGGGATTTGGAACACCGTTTCACAAAATCATTGAATTCACTGAATAGTTGGAGACATATTTCCATGACATTATGAAAAATAACGAAAAGCTACTTTCCTAATCAAGCGCTAAGAGCGATTATGTTAAATCATTATTAACGTGAGTTAGTCCTACAGAACTTGTCAAAATTTTCCAAGATAGATATTTAACCCTTTCCCCACTGACTGGGTGTAATCCACCCGATAAGACTTTCAATTTGAAAAAGTAAAAGGTTCTACTATGTGCAGTATGTTCAAACTCGATGTAATCCTCAAAGTGGTTGATATGAACAACATATAGTCGACAATCAGTCAGACGTTAACAATTATGGACTTTGGGTGCAATGGAAATTTTTTTACCCTTTCCCTACTGACTGGGTGTTTTACACCCGTACACTTTAATCATAGGAATAAAGGATATTTATACCATTTAGTTGATGAGAACTGCTTTATTTTAACTATGAATGATAATAGAAAACTTAATCATGCTGCAATAATTACTTAATCAAAATATGTTCTTTGTTAATATTTATTACATAATACATGTTATAATCTGAAAAAAATATTTTGGGACCTACAGAGTAGGCCTATGCACTCTTATTTGCAGCATCAAAAGATAAAACAAACATACAATGGTTATAGTTACAGGGTAAGTTAATACACATAAGGTCAGAAAGTCTACATAAAGCAGTTAGTGCATTGCAAAATGGTATGTTCTTTGCAGATGAATTTTTTGCACTGGACGCAACGAGATTTTGTTTTTCGGTCTTTCTTCGCGGGGCACAATGAACAACGCTTCTGTTTCCCACTGTCATTGTCTTCGATTTCCACGTGTGGTCTCTTTCTTGGATTTGTTGTGGACTCTTGTTGTGGCAGTAGGCTTTGGAGGACAACTTCAATGTTCTGTCTGACAGTGGCCTGAAGAGTGGGAATTTGTTTGCGACGTTGTATCTGTTGCAAGCACAGTTGACGAGCAACATTCATGTTGAAAAGCTGCCTGTTGTCTTCGTGCGACATCTTGTCATTTGGAAATTTTGCTTTCCATATGACTCGGGCAGCAATGCTGGCTAAGTCAATACAATTGAAGAGTATGACAAGTGGCCAACGCTTTGTCTTTCTCTTCACAGTGAAAGCGTGAGCCATTTGGTCCATGGCATCCACCCCTGCTTTTGTTTTGTTGTAATGTGTGATGATGAAAGGCTTGGATGTTACATTGTCGATGTTTGGTTGGGAGTGCATGGTGCCGAGTGCTAGAACATTTTTCTCCTTCTTACTTTGGTAAGACACAAGGGTTGTGTCTTTTATGAACACAAATTTTGATTGTCCAAGGGGAATATGGTGTTTCTTCTGGAATTCCGCCGGTAGGAATCGTTTGTTCCGTCGAATAGTGCCAACAAGGGTGAGATTCAGCTTTGACAGACTTTCGGCCAGCTGCAAGTCTGTGAAGAAGTTATCACATGTGATATTTCTTCCACTGCCTTTAAAATCTGCGGTCAAGTCTGTCACTATTTTCATTCCAACACCGGTAGTTCTCTCACCTGACCTAGGACATGTGGCTTCCTTTCCCAAATGGGGTATGCCACGAAAAGGATAATTAGATGCTGAGTCACACACCCAGAAGATCGTTATGCCGTACTTGTCTGGCTTGCTTGGTATGTATTGGAGGAAGCTGCATCTTCCCCTGAATGGCACAAGCTGTTCATCGACGGTGATATTATCTCCTGGGTGATAATACTTTGCCAAGTTGCCCAGGAAAGTCTCCCATACGTCGCGTATTGGTGCAAATTTGTCTCTTGCTCTCCTTTCAGAACGAGTCTCTTTGTCATCAAATCGAAGATAATTCAACAACTGGCTTAATCGGTCTCTGGAAAATGTTGCTCTCAGAAGTGGATTACCATCCGTTGGGTTAAAGAGAATGTCCACACTGACAAAGTTTTGATGAAGGCTTCCTGTGTGTAAGAGAGAGCCTAGAAGAGCTGTGATCTCCACATAATCTGTGTGTTTCCATTTATCCTTCAATAATCGACAGCCTTCTTTATTGGTTGAATCAACTATTGCCTTGACGATCCTGTCATTCATGAATAGCTCAAATGCTTCGTGCGGAAATGCAACGTGGCCAGTGTTAGGAGTTCTGTTTTTTGGAATACGAACAATGTTCTTTGATGGTGTGCGAGCATCAACGAATGGTTTCAAATGCCAAATGGTGTCTTTGTTTTTTCCCACAACAGTAGCATCAGATGAGACTGTACCGACATGGCATGTTGTGGCAGGTGTTGCTGCAGTGTCAGTGCCATTATCATCTTCACTGATTTCTGAGTCACTTGCAGGATCAGATTGGTTGTTTGGTGGTTCCCAGTCATCAAGATCAGAATCTGACATGTCATGCTCATCACTTAGTTCGGCAATATCATCTTCATCATAAGTAAGAGTGTTGAGGCTTTGGAACACGTTCCTCTCCATCTTAGTCTGCTAAAAGAAAATTATTATATTATATCCCCACACAGACATAAGGCAAATAAGAATATTATATCAGGGCCTACTTAAGTGTATTATATTATTGTTATATCTGATTTTAATATATCTCAATGTAAAGGTACAGCAATGCACAAACATGTAGTTAAAGTTAAAGTGAAACAATGATAATTATCTAAACATTAGACTGACAACAACAAATTATTGTAAAAGTTCTTACCTGTAAGTAAATGCTGATGTCAGAAAAAATTCAGTGAGGTAATGCTGTTCTTTAATGAAAAATTAGGATAGAAAAACAAATTTTGTTATTGTTAACAATCACAATCAATCACATGTGCTTGATTCAGTTAAGAAAGTGAAAGTACATTGTAATTACCAAGGGCAATTACTCTTAAGAAATGGGATAACTCTCATTAATGAAGGGGAAGTAACTCAAAAATTGTACTATTGCCATACAATTATAATTATATGGGACCCAGGGTCTGGTTTACAACCTTACCTAATGACATCTCATCATTCACCTTGTGGGTGTAAACCACCCAGTCATTCAGATTAGGAATAAACCGATTTTTCTATATATATATCAGGTGTACGGGTGTAATCCACCCAGTCACTCGGAATGTGATAACAAATAGGTCAGTTGGGAAAGGGTTAAGTGCATCTTACTATCTCAGTATTTGACTTTAAACCAAATATTTTGTTTTTAATGGAATGAAATCACCAATATCCCTCGACATGCACAGTTCTTTCTAATTCTAATTCAGTGAAATGACTGAAACCCATTTAATGAATGCTGCCATCTCACAGCAAAATGGCGTAACTACAATTTTTTTTGTTTTCTGTATAAGGTGTTTATCCATCCATTTGAAGCATCGTTTTTCCTTCATTTAAAGTATATAAGGCCATGGACAAAAACTAATTCTATGCTAAAGCAGAACAAATTATATCTTAACTCAAAATTTACAAATATGCATTTACGTCATTTTGTCGTGTGTCGTCAGAACAATATTTATAAAAATATAAGTCATATATATTAGTAATATCTGCTCGCGTAATATAGCATTTAACACTAAGCCAACTGGCACTGCAATTTTGGTAAAAATGAAAAGCAGTTATGTGAACTTCTTTGTAGTCTTAAGTTAGGAATAGACTATTTAGAACAACGGCCCTGGAGATATTCTTGAATCTATTTTAAAACCTTCGGAATTTGTTTGTTCTCATTACAATTTGCACTCTGAATAGGGAGAAATTTGTTGAAGCATTTTGAAACCCATAGCAGTAATGGGCATTCATTAAAATAACTGTACTCGATCCGACTTGCAATTTTATCAACCTAACCGACTTGCTTTGCTTACCCGACCTGACCGACCCTACCCGACAATATATTCTAAATACTCAATGTAAAAATGTACATCAATTGCAAACAAATAAATACTTACGGGATAAAATTTTAAAAAATTGTATAATTATTGAAAAATTGCTTTCGTAAAAAATGAAAGGGAAATTTTTTATCATATGGGGTAGGACCTGTCCCCGGCAATGTGTTTGTCCATGCCCGTATCTTAAGTCCGTTATGCCCGTAGCTAAATGATATTTAACTAAAACACCTTGAAGATTACGAAAAAGTGCTAATGTGGTATTATCCATGAATACCCAAATGTCATAAAACGTACCAATGTAATTTAGGTCAAAAGCTTCTTGACAACGATATTTAACAGCACTTCAAACCTTTTGTTTGGGACGTGGTATAAGATACTATACTGCTTACATGACCTTGCAAACTATGCAAGTTTTACTTTAATTCAAATTCAAACATTATGGAACGTCGTCTGAAGTTCATAATGTATTATTCTTTCGTTACAATATAATATACATAAGTCGGGTATGTATATCAATGCACTATCAGAAACTGACAGTGAAATAGAATTCTCTGTTTTTGAGGAAAACAGTAAATTTTATTTGGCTAAGTGTAATATTTTATCTGCTATGTTGTAAATCTACCGGAAGGCAATATAGTGTTTCACTATATATATATATATATATATATA
>CABFPE010000638.1:337652-360827 GCA_900660155.1 Hofstenia miamia | reverse complement strand
GGTCAGAAGCCGTATGCCCGGTCCGTGCCCATACCATAGAAACCGCGCCCATACAACTTTGTCCGTGTCCGTTGCGGGCCCTACCCTAGGCTATCATCGCTAACTTGCCTTTTTATTCAGCTTATCATATCCGAAAATTACCCGACATGGACTGCTCCATGATTATACCCGACCCAAATATAAATTATTGTACCCGAACTTCACTCCACCGAAAACTCGACGTCGGGTCAGGTGACGGGTACACGATGCCCATCTCCGACCCATAGGGTCCTGTAAGTGCAATAAAGCTATAATGTCATGGCATTTAGAGAAAAAGGCACTGCAAATTTCAAGCATTTAGAGAGGAGAAGAGCTGAGCTTAAGTACTTCCATTAGAGGTTTAAGTTGCTTAAATTTACTCAAGACGACAATGGAGTTTTGTTGAAGCAACACTTACGGTTTTTTAAGAATTTCTGCTAACGGAAATTTAAGACATCTTATTTGTGCTCATTTTTGCTTTTAGTTTGATTATTTTAAAAATGTTCAATTTTAATATTTTTTGCTTAGAATAATTTAGTCACTAATAAAATAAGCATCAATCAAATGTGTACTGAAGTTAGCGTTTGGTTCCATAAGCATTCGTATTTGTAATATTTCAGAAGTCTGAATAAACTATTATTACAATGAGCCCATTCAAAATATAGACGAAGCCAAATTTTGGCATAAAAGTTCTTTTAAAATTAGAATTAAAATTCCATTTAAATGAAAACTGCTTGTAATACATAAGCACACTTAAATTAATATAGCTGCCAAGAAAAATTATTCTCTGTAAGCTGAAATTTGCAGCAGCGTTCTGTAGCCAAGGCAGTTTTCTTAGCTGTAGCCAGCATGTAAAATAAATTTTAACCTTATAAGGACGTTGGCCGTAATGCTTTCGCAGTATCCCACCGTTAGACCTAATACTTTTGCCGTAGTTGGAGCTTTTTACTACTACTAACTGAAATACTGAAATTTTCAATGGAATGATTAAAACATACTCATATCATACTACGCTTTAAAAACAAAAATACAAATAGAATCATAATGTTCAAAAATGAATCGTATCTGGGATTTTGGCCAGAACACTAATTTGCAGCCATTTATCATACGATGAACATAACATGAGTAGTTCAATTTTCGATCATCTAATCTACATCAGAGTTGCAACCGGTCACGATTGTTTTTCTCAACCGGCTGTACCGTGCCGGTCAACCTCTCTATTTTGACGAATCTTCACCGGTTTCGACCAGCTCTCAGAATTTGATATTTGAGACTCGATCAGGATACTTTCTCAAACTTAAATGAAAAGAACACAGAAGGTTAATGGTAAAAGAAAGTTATATTCTCAAATTAAACTTATTCAAATTTATAAACTATGCACCTCATCAATGCAGGTAAAGAGTCTAGATAAGTTCTTTCAAGACGACAATTACCCTAACAGCATCTCCTTCTAAGGAGTACGATTTTCATTAACAAACTGTGCTGCTGTAGAAAAGTTGAGCTCAGATAAGACTCTGCTTCTGAGGCTGGTATCACACATATTTTGCGGGAAATTCAGCTGAGATGCGGCAACTTGAATGAATTAGATTTACAGAACTTAAAGGAACAAATCCAATGTAGAACAATATGATATGCATTTGTGCAGAATTATTCATTTTGGTAAAATCAAAATATTACCTGCATCAAGAAATCTCTAGCCGGCTGGTAGGACTAGATTAGAGGCAATGTTGGTTGGAGTCCAATAAATTAAAAATTTCACCCGATATTTGGCGTTAGCAGTCAAAATTCGGCCATTTAGGGCGCTGTACACACATGTAATTAAATTGCAAAAGTAAATTCTATCACCAATCCAATGTAAAACTCACATTCAATATAATGGAAGTATTACTACTTGTATTACAAAAAATATTGTTACAAGCTTTGAAAGAATTTAGCTACAGAAGTTTCGACAACAAAATTGTTTCTGACTTACAAAATACCGTTAATAATAGAAAATCATGCTTTAACCAACAATTATTGGCCGGTGAGCGGCCAAGTCAGTGTACAATTTTGTCTTCGCATTTTAATTTACTTCTTATAAAATTAAAAGG
This sequence comes from Hofstenia miamia, assembly GCA_900660155.1. Lineage (NCBI taxonomy): Eukaryota > Metazoa > Xenacoelomorpha > Acoela > Hofsteniidae > Hofstenia > Hofstenia miamia. Next base: position 358,719 of record CABFPE010000638.1, on the reverse strand, counting down.
ACTTTCAAAATGATGTCAACAATTTTGGTATTATGTGCATAAATTATCTGAAACTTTCATGATATTACTTTTTAGCATGTAAAATAAATAGTTTTCTCCTTCACGTCTAAAGAACCCGAAAACTTTTATAATTGAAACGCTTTCTTCATACATTTATCTAAAGTTTCCTAAATAACCGCTGTCATCAACGAGAGAAAGAGAGTGCAGAAGAACCAAAGGTATTATATGCTACTAAAAACATGGGGATTAATCACTTGGGGTTTGCAACAGATTTAATCACAAACTATTATCTTAGGAGCACTTTACTGAAATTATCGCTTTAGTCTTCGGGTCTACTCAGAGTGCTCACTAATAGACCAAGTGAATAGTGTTAACCTGCATGGCAAAAGTCTTGAAGCGATCGGTGTTGGTCGACCGGCCTTACCTTTCTTCACGCATGATCCTTATCAAATTTGAAAAGCGATCATTTGTCGGGTTAGAATTAGAATTGCCAAACAATAGTCTCTGCTGGTGATCATATCCAACCAGGACATACATTTAGTTTGCTATGAAATCTTGATAAATGTAAATTTTGATTTGCAGTTTAAAAAGTGGATTTATATGCTTCATTAAGTATACATTTTCACTCTCAATTTCGTACAGAGAAATTCAATTTTGCACAAAAGAGATGGAATTTTGCTTAGACTATGTACATTCGATATTTTTCAGTTTTTTGAGTAATATATAATAGTTTATCTTGGACTTCCAAAAAGTTCAGAATTATAGTTTAAGTACTATGTTTCTGACCTGACGTGTTTTAGTTGAAAACTTATCACGTTTTGGAACACTGATACCTATTCATTTTCTACTTAATGCAAATAAATTCAAGGCCATTTCTTTCTTTTTTTCTTTCTGGTAAATTCATTACTCAGTGCTCATTCCACTTAATGGCAGAGTTAAAAGTGGGCAGGGTCAACCAAGCAGTTTTTCGAAAGTTGATCCCTATGAAGCAAACATTTTTTAGCGGAGCAGTAAAATATTATAGGTGGGGTAATATGGGACAAAGTTAAACTTGGGGTAGTGAGGCTTAAGGCAGGGCACAGTGTTTATGGCAGAAATGGACATAAACCACAAAATTTGTATCTAGACTGAACCAATTTTGAAAACTTCAAGTCCATTTAATTGAATGCCAAGAGGACCCATTTTATGATCATTGACAAAAAATGTTTTCATTTTATATAATATTAAAATACAGAAAACCTATAAGGCCAATAGCCCAGTAAAACGGTATATGATGCAAGCAGTATTGTGAAACTATCTATCTGTAAAAAGGCTCACCATGCGCTTACAGACAATCTGATTAATAAAACATAACCTAAATTAAAATTTAATAAAAACTACACGAAAACTAAAACACATTTAACATAATAAAAAACATAATAAAGCATTATTAAGAAATCGTCCAGTTGCATATATACCCATATAAATAAATATTCAATTATACCCCATTTTAAACTATGTACCAATTTGTTTTTGATCAATTTTTTACACTCTTATAAACCATGCATTTTGCGGCCATCACAAAATATTTCCAGAGCCACTCTATTGTTCAGAATTTTTAAATTCAGTGCTTCTTTAAATATAGATCTTTTTGAAAAATTAACCCATTATGAACATTTATTTGTAAACAAAGAAAAGAAAACTGTTCACAAAAACTTTAATGGAATTTTGTAATCACTAATATATGCACACAGAAAATTATCCTTTATTTTAAGAGATAAGGTACAACATGTCCTGTATTTCAAAAAATATCAGTAAAAAATTATTTTTTAAAGTAATTATATAACAATGGATTATGATGAATATAGAAAATTAGTAAATCTTTAAGATCAAATCAGCAACAAGAAAATAAAATTTTGGATCAAAAGCGTGACTACATTAATCAACAAAATGAAGTTCAGTACAACTTACAAGAAACTTAAAAACCCATTATGCAAAATATTTCAGATCAAGGATCTGTTATTAAAGAAATAATGGAAAATCAACAAAAAGAAAGCATGAATAAATCGCACATATTTATACAAACAAAACTTGTAAAGGAATCAAACAATAGTACACTTTTGCTAGCATGACTAAATAGAACAGGTTCTGTGCAATAACCTTTTAAGTTAACAAAAATACTGTGCAATAATTTAACGGAAATAATTAAGCTAAAATTACAGTTTGAATTCATCAATATCAAAATTAAAATAGATGATTGATGCAGTTATGCCACGCCCCTATCCTGGGCTATTTTAGTCCACGTTTTCCATGGCGCCTGGTTCGATGATGATGTGTCACATTTAGCGCCCCACATACTTTGTTGAATGTATCCATAATGAAATAGACGACTTGAGGCAGGCATTTGTTTGTTGATAATTCTGGTGTAATATTTTATATTGATTTGGTATCATTGTCCGATGGAGACATCATTAGCAATGTATCATATAAAAGACAATTATTGAGCTTGCAGAGTTAGGAATGATTGCAAGTTGATTGGATTTGGTATCATTTTCCAGTAGAGACATCATTAACAACATAGTGCATAAAAGACGATTCTTGTGCTTGGCAGAGTTAGGAACAATGGCAAGTTCTTTGGATTTGCTTTTCCATAATAGTTCTTGCGTTCCATGTGAGATTGGAAATGTTAATGATGGCAACAAAGTAAGGATGTGATGTTCCACTTTTAGCTGTTCAAGTATAAGAGTAGTTTTGTTTGTAACATTCCAGAGAGCATTGAGTGGCGGCAGATCTCTATTTCCTTCTGATTTCATAGTAAAATTTGTAAATCCAAGAAGATTGCTCACACAACCACATTCCATTCCCCTAGATCAAGTAAATATGTCATACTCTTGGTAGAACATTTCTGAGGAGTATAAGAACAACAAAGTAAATATTCCCATGATGAGGCTATTATTTGGAAAAAGTTACATTTCCTGATGGTATTTATCAGTACAAAGATGTATCAGCATATATAAATAATGAAATTGTAGCAAGTGGTCATCAATCAACTGAAACTACAGATAAACAAATTAAAATTATTTTTGATGAAAATAATTATAAGGTATTAGTTTCATTAGAGCCTAAAATGTGTTTGAAATTTGATAAGGAATTTGGTGATCTGCTAGGTTTTGTTAATGACTTTATAAATCCATTGTATGGGTGTAATTTTAAATTAATGTTAACCAAGAGTACAATTTCAGATCATGTTCCTAACATTACAAAAGGAATTGATAACATTTTAATTCATTGTTCACTGATAAGTGATAGTATATATAATGGAAATTCTATTGACATATTATTTACATTTCCTACAAATGATTTAGTACCAAGTTATCCATTTACAAAACAGCCTTTGTTCAAACTTTTTGACAAAATCAACACAAATGAAATAAGAGAAGTGAGAATATACATTACTGATAGCCAAAATCAAATTATTAATTTAAATGATAATCATGTTCACTTATTCTTAATAAAATAAGGATATTTTTAAAATTGCAAAAAAGAAATACTTTTTTTCATATCTAGACATGCATGAAACAAAGAAAACTTATGAAAACTATTTAAGGGTTAATTTTATTAATCCACAAGCAGAGAATGCTCGTCCCTTAAAGGAAACTAATTTTAATAACCCACAGGTAACAAACAATAATAAAACACCAAAAGTAACTAATAAACGTTTGAGTTCAGCTAAGAAACACCAAATGAACAAATGGTAATGGAGATATAAATGATATTAAAAAAGTTTCTCAAGACTGAGTCGAGGAAGTTTGACAATATAAGAACAAGATTTTTAAAATTATTGTGAAATTAATTTCACTCCTTCTTAAAAGAAAGGAACTTTACCATGAAAATGATTTTCTTAAAAGATAGGACATCGCCGGGAAATTAATTTCACTCTTTCTTAAAGAAAAGGAGCTTTCCTGTAAAAAAATGATTTTCTTTTTTCTTTATATAATTGAAATGACTGACTTCAGAAATCCAACAATTCTAGAAAGAAATACCTGCTGCTGGTAATATTCAAAATAAAAATAATTATAAGTTTACAGTTGATAATTCTACAGATATAATACCTTATGATTGGTTCAATGCTTATATAGATGTGAAATTTAAAATATTTAAGCTTGATAACACAGGATTTTTAGCAGAAGAAAATGTAACAATTAGTGGTAATGTTTATTTACTTTTAACAGAGTATTTGTGGAATATAATAATACTTCTACTACAAATCTTACCAATTTTTCAAAAGTTGCTCATTTACCATAACATTCTTGAGTATTCAGAATCTTATTTGAACACTGCAAAAAATGAATTCTTCTTCAAGAATAATGTTGATAAAATAGAACTTCTTTAAGATGGAAATGAAGTAAATGCAATTCTTTATATCAGTAAAGTTGATTTTTTTCAGAAGTCTAAAACATAGCATCCTACCTGCTGGAAAGGTAGGAAGGAATTAGCAAAAGATGACAATTTAATATTTAATCTAACTGGAAATAGAAACCTAGTTGTCACACAATTGAGACTGTTTGTCCCACAATTAGCATTCAATCCTTGTGGAAGAAGATGTATTTGAATAGCTTTATAAATAATCAATGGGTATATATAAGAAACACCTTAGAGGAATCTAATCCTATAAATCGACATTCCAGCATATTTAGAATAAGTAATTCAATACAAAAACATAGTTATGTTTTCATCTATAACATCAATGAAGATAAAATTAATAATCAAAGTAAGAATGAACTTGACTTTGATACCTTTAATCTACTGAAATTTCTTCATGTCAGTTAGAATTAGGAAATGATAATTTTTATCCACAAGTAGAGATTCATCCAACTAGTGAGTTTCCAAGACAATATAAAGAATTTGTACGATATAATGATGGTGTCAATGACTTTTTAACAGGTATATTTATTAAACCTTCTGATTTTAAAGAGAAATATGGAATAATTGTTTTTGATTTATCTAAACAAAAAAATACATCTCAAAATGCTATCAATGAAGTTAGATTTAGATAAACTTTACAAAGTGCTCCTGCAGATCCACTTAAAATCTATGCATTGATTATGTATGAACAAGATATATCTGTGAATACAACATTAAAAGAACTACTTTAACATTTTAGGGAAATTAATTTCAGAAAAATAGATATTCTTAAGGAGAAGGAGAACAATGTTCTCAGTTGTGAAATTAATTTCACTCTTACTTAAGTGTAATTGTATTACCTGTGGAAAAATATATTTTGTTTTTCCCTTATATTCAAATGACAGAATAGAAAAGTATAACTTAAACTTAACTAATGGTCAATTAAATAAATTGAAACAAAAGTATTAAAAACTCAAGTCCCATAACTTTAAGGGTTAGTAATACTAGCCAAGGAACTTCCCTTCCATTTCTTTTAACAGAAAGACAAATTAACCAGTTAGAAAAAGATAAGACAATAAATAACGCTTGTGACTTTGGTAAAGAATGTGATTTTGCTTGCAACTCAGTCATTCAGACTAACACTTTTTTAGCTCTATTTATATGTCAGTACATCCTGCCTGTTAATAGTAAATATCGCCTCTCATACGATTCATTTATATAATAAATGCAACTCTCTTATAAAATGGGTTGGAAGGCCAAATGAGAAGTACTATGATTTGTCTAACCAATTATTCCAATCTGCTGAGATGGACAGTTTAATTTTATTAGAAAATTTAAGCAAAGACAAAAATATTAACCTCTGCTATAACTTTCTGCAGTCCCATAAACAGTTCAACATTCCTTTACCTGTTCATTGGAATGAGATGAAAGCATTTGATGCACAAAGTGCAAGTTATCTATTTAGCAATTATTTTTTATCGGTTTATGAAGAATGTGATCCAATTATTACTGCGTTCAAACCATCTGTTTTCAATAAAGTGGATGTAAATCTTGACATGGTATGCAAAGCTCTGGATGAAATGTCTCCCCATGAGTGTGGCCTGGATGATATTCCTGCAAGCTTTATCTATCACTATAGGAGCGTGTTGTCAGTTCATATCTTAAACATGCTTAAAAACTGCATAAATCATGGTAAAGTATCCACCATATGGAAAACATCCTATGTAATCCCAATTTTAAAACATGGATCAAAAAATAATCTAACTATTTACAGGCCTATTAGCATCTTACCAAAACTTGGATTAATTTCAGAACGAATTTTATTCTGGAATTTATATCCAATCATACCCCAAAATCTGTCTACCAGACAATTTGGATTTATTAAAAAAACGTTCCACGTCTAGCCAAATCCTGTCCTATTTGGATCACATTTATAGAAACTTTGACGAAAATATTTCATGTTCTGCATTATGTATGGATCTCAGTAAAGCATTTGATAAAGTTCCCCATGAAAAACTTATTGCCAAGTTGAACTCATTTTGCATTGATGGAAATTTTTTGAAACTAGTTTCTTCCCATCTTTCTAACCGGAAACAAATTGTCAAAGTTAATGGTCATTTTTCGCATAGTTGTGACATCAAAAGTGGGGTGCCTCAGTGTTCAATCTTGGGTCCCTTGCTGTTCATAGCATTTATAAATGATCTTCCTAGTTGTTGCACGCCTATATGTGTTTTATGTATGCAGATGATATAAAATTTTACATCATGACTTTTCTTTATTAAAATCTGATGCTGATAAAATAATTAGCTGGGCTAAGTCAAACAAAATGAAATTTAATTATAAGAAATTCCAATTAATTAATTTTGGCTCTAAATGCGTTTATGAATTTTACAGAAATGATTTTGTTATTACTCCAGCTGGCATGGTAAAAGATTTAGGTGTTTTTATTACATCAAATTTATCTTGGCTCTACCACATTACTCATAGAATAAAAAATTGTAATCTTTCTTTACTTAGATTGAAAAGGAGTCTGCCAAAAATCGCACCCCATCACTGAAAATTAAGTTGTATAAATCACTTATTCTACAAAGTTTATTATATGCCTCTCAAACGTGGTTTTCAAACTCAACAGATGTGGATAAATTAGAAAAGTTTCAAAGGAGATGTTTTCACTGGATTACTAAAATGGACTATTGTGGGGCACTAAAGTTTTTTGATACTTTTCAAGTTTCTCTCCAACTCCAGTTAAATGACATCAATGTCATGATTGATATTCTTAATGACAGGATTGACTTAAATTTCCTAATCTATGTCTCATTTGAGTACAGAAGTAAATTTCATTGCCGTCGTTTTAATATTAAAACCGTTAAAGAATTCGAAAGTGAAGTGTGGTATTTCAACAGAATTTGCCGCATTTGTAACTTTTTAATTTTTAAGTACAAATTTAATTTCTTTGAAATGCCAAAAGTTCTGAAAAAGAATTTCTTTGAAATTTTGAAAGGCTACTATTTGTCTGAATACCAAAAATATGGATGAAAAAGATCTTTGTTATGTTTTTGCTCAGATTGTAAAAAATTCGTTAACTTTTGCATTATTTGAAGTAGTTTAATAAAGCCTTAAAGAAGTAGTAGTAGTAGTAGTTTTCCACTGTTGGAAAAACTAGTATATTGAAATAATCATATATTTATTGTTAAAAAACATTGTTATGCACACTAGTACTAGTATGTTTGTGGAATAATACACAATTGTATTAAATGTCACTAATTCTTGTTATTACCCTGAAATTGTTTTATATTTAACCAGTCTTTACAAATTTTTCCATTTATTTTTAAACATAACTGACTCCACTTGTATGAAATAAGCCTTTTTAAAATGTATGCATTAGCTTGCCGGAATAAAAACGTTACTTCTCATGATCATTTTATATTAATGATGCAACTTGTTGCTGTACTTAAATTTCATTTATAAAATTTTGTGATAAATTTTTTTTCACGTTTATTGATTTTCATTAACATAAAAATGTTTCTCATAACTTTCATATATTACAAACTTAAGTGTTGGAAGAATTATCTTTAAGTACAGAAGGATATAATTTAACAATAGAAGTCATCTCGTCAAACGGGGTTTATTGATGTGTATTCTATATATGGGTTAGTCTTTTACACAAATAGTAAAGTTTATCTTTCAACAACATAATATATTTTGTAGAATGCCTTAAAATGGGTATTTATATGCGATATTAAATAAAACACATAAAACAAAACCATTAACCCTTCATAATACAGAAAAATCTGAATATACAATAAAGAATAGTTGAATTTAAGAATATGTACGTCTTGTTTCTCGTTTTTGAAAGTTTATACTAATACTGTCATGAAGTTTGCATTTTGTTCAATGTCTATGACATAAAGATATCTTCATTTTAGAATATTATTGAGTTTTTACAATGATTCAAGTGGTGATGGTTGAATTTATTCAACAATGTAAGCTATATTTGCATTTTAATATGTATATATTACTAACTTTGTTTCATGTGATTAGGAATTAATACAAAAATGTCGTAATTTTTGTACACATTTAATAGCTTTGCTAACAAAAATTTGTATTAAACTTGTTAAAAATCAATTTTTTAAAGGAGAATTATTTCTAATAACTCATCAATCTGAAAGCATCGTAGAGAAAATAAATCCAAAAAAACAAAACTTAAGACATTACAAAGTTTTAAGTCAATTTTTTCTTTCACATATTTTGATTATTAGCGTTTTTTTGGAATATAATTTCAAGATCTATGCATTTAAAAACGTAAAGTGGAAGGGTATGCAAAGCAAAATGTTATTAAAAGATTATGTTATAATATTTGTCAAATGTGTTAAAACAGGTACTCGTGAAACAATAACAATAGGAAAACTTTAAGATGTATTAAAACTCGTAGGAATACATCAAAAACTGGGGCTAAATCTAGTATTAAAAATACATATTTTAGACTCTCAAACAGTGGAAAAATACTTTGAAATCCAAAATATATTGGCATTCTCTCCAATGCTATGCCTTAAATACTCTAACAAGGTCAGAACTAGTTTTAAAAATTCTCAATCTCTATATGATTTTAAAACATTAAATAGGGAAATTGAGTTAAAATTCGGTTTTCCTAATTGCATATTGCGAGATATATATTTTATATTTGAATACAATGAGTAAACCACCTTGAAGAAGTATTTATTTCAATTTATCCCGTTTCTAATAATTGTAATTTACGCTATTTATTTTTATATTTATAAATATGTCACGCTGTCTCACATTTAGAAAATGTTCCTAAGTTGTTCAACTACCTAATGTACAAAATTTAGTTTAAAACATTTAACAATTGCTGTTGTGTTTTTATAATCTTGTAAACAATTACAAGTATATATTAATGAGATTAATTGTTCTAAGTAGTATACGTATGCTTTAATTTATTTTGTATAGCTTTGATATTCATTTTCAATTTAAAAATTTTGCTTCTTTTCTTTTCAAGTTATATATTTTGTAGAATTACTTTAATAACCATAATCATTTTTCAATTTCATGAGCGCTTAATGCTATTTTGCAAACTGTGTACAACTATGTGTTTTGTAAAATCAATAAATTTAATCATTTTTGTGTAAGTGTTTTTTTATGAAATGTTTTATCTTTTAGTAATTAAAAATGTTTTGTGAGTTTCATGACATCTAATATGATTTGTTTTTAAAATGGCATTATGTATTTATTTGTGATTATCAAAAATTACTCATTGACTGAAGAAAAATTGCGAATGTTAATGCTTTTATCACTGTAAAACTGTGTATAGCATTGAAAGCATTTTGTTTTAAGTTTAGAAATTTGGTGTTTCACTTTTTCACTTTGTAGATCAATACATAAATGCACATGTTGGGAATAATATTAACAACGATTTTTATATCCTTTTTTAAGATTTATACAATACGTGTGTTATTATCTAATTTTCTCAACATTCTGCATCTCATGAGCGTTTGAAAATTTGTGCAATTTATAATCTTGAAAACAATTACAAGTATATATTATTAGATTAATGTTCTAAGTAGTATACGTATGCTTTAATTTATTTTGTATAGCTTTGATATTCATTTTCAATTTAAAAATTTTGCTTCTTTTCACTTCAAGTTATATATTTTGTAGAATTACTTTAATAACCATAATCATTTTTCAATTTCATGAGCGCTTAATGCTATTTTGCAAACTGTGTACAACTATGTGTTTTGTAAAATCAATAAATTTATTCATTTTTGTGTAAGTGTTTTTTTATGAAATGTTTTATCTTTTAGTAATTAAAAATGTTTTGTGAGTTTCATGACATCTAATATGATTTGTTTTTAAAATGGCATTGTGTATTTATTTGTGATTATCAAAAATTACTCATTGACTGAAGAAAAAATGCGAATGTTAATGCTTTTATCACTGTAAAACTGTGTATAGCATTGAAAGCATTTTGTTTTAAGTTTAGAAATTTGGTGTTTCACTTTTTCACTTTGTAGATCAATACATAAATGCACATGTTGGGAATAATATTACCAACGATTTTTATATCCTTTTTTAAGATTTATACAATACGTGTGTTATTATCTAATTTTCTCAACATTCTGCATCTCATGAGCGTTTGAAAATTCATGCAATTTATTATTTTGAAAGCAAATATTGACGTTGAAAAAAATGTAAGTCTACAAACGTGGAAAAGCCATAGGCCATGAAACTCAAAAAATGGAAAAAGTTGGAAAAAAAATGTAAGTCTACAAATGTGGAAAAGTCATAGACTCGGTATTTATTTAATTCTTAATATAAAAGACACCAATGAAATTTTAAAATGTAAGCAATTTCTTAAAATATAAAATATATATTTTTCAACGTTTTGTATATATGTGTATCAATTAATGGCAACAACCAATTTACGAATACTAGTAATTACCGAAATCTTCATGTATAAACATCCAGAATGTATGACCCACACCCCAAACTTCGAAGGTTGTATATATATATATATATATAAATATATATATTCTATTGATTTTTCATCGTCATAACGAACCGATTCCGTGATATTTTGAGTGACACCGAACCGATCCAAACAGACTCACAAAATTTTCATACCATCGGGCCCTAATTTAAGCACAACCCGTGATTCTTGATTATAGATGGTGACGCGACTCACAACAAGAATATTGAGGTGATCAATATGGCAATGGCAAATTGTGTCATAATTGCTGTCTTACCAACACATTGTAAGTATAACTTACTGCCTTTGGACTGCTGCTTGTTACGAAATCATCCGGGTAGAGTGACATTGGTGTTCTAAACTGCAAGAATCTTCGGAAATGGATTCATACGTTCAGCTACTGTATTTGTCACGATCAATGGATCAATTGATATATATTCAAAAAGCATGAGTACCTCCAGTTGAGTCACTAATATCCTCTGTGAAAAGAAGGTCAGTGAGATGGAAAAAACTATAAGAAACGTCACTAAACACTTTTTCACCTGACCAAGTCTAAGAAGTCGAGCCTGTGTCGTCATATGACATGATTCCAATTACAAAACTGATTCCTATCCAAAAACGGAAGTAGAAAAATTCCAGCAACTACTATCATCAAAAATTCCAAAATTTTTATAGACTGGTGCTACTGCTTCAAATTTTAACAAAATGCATGTAGTTATATACTGGATGAGTGTAATTGTGATGACTTATATAAGAGTAATATGCATATGATGAGATATTAAGTTTTTGTAATTAATGACTTTTCAAATAGATATTGATCTTTTAGTTTTGTCCCATTTTCTCCTCCTCTATTGACAAACCCTAACCTCGCAACATCTGGCAACCCACCTCAGGTTTCAAGTATTAGTGAAAAGGATAATTAGGCCCGTTAAAATCACAATTTCAGGGCCAGCCCAGCCCGGCCCATTTATATTCTTCAAATATGTGAGCCCGGCCCGGCCCGGTTGCAACACTGATGCCCAGACATCATGCTTTCCAATCCTAGGTATCGTTCTCAAAAGTCCTGAGTAATAGAATAACGACATTATGGTTTACAAATCAGAGATGGAAATAGGCTGAGTACTTTTAAGAAGTTCCCAGCCCATCTATTTTAAGTGTTCAGCTAATTTTGAAACCATATTTAAAAATGACAATCTTCCAAAAGAATAGAGTTATGGCTAATTTCAATCTAAATTAGGACGTTCTGATTCACTTCTTTGCTTGCTATAGGTTGGTATTAATATGCTTTAAATAGCGAAAATGCTTATATATTTAGTAAAAAAAATATCAAGCCCACTTTAACCCATGAGATTTCGGCCCAAACCCAACATATAACCAGCTCACTTCCATTTCTGGTGCAAATGCGGTATTTTGAACTCTATTAAACCAAATTTTTTATTTTTTGTGGTATAAATTAGAAATCTTTGAAAAAAACTTTTTTTAAATTGGCTGTTAATGTCAACTGCAAATTTGCCACTCCTGGTAATTACCAAAATCTATATATATATATATATATATATNGCTAGAGACAACAAAAAAGCTAGAATTATCCCCAGACATCTTCAACTTGCCATTCGCAATGATGAAGAATTGAACAAGCTTCTCCAAGGCGTTACCATTGCTCAAGGAGGAGTTTTGCCTAACATTCAAGCTATCTTGTTGCCCAAAAAGCAGTCATCAGCAGCATCCAAATAATTTAACAAGTTCACTTTAACTTAATCGGCCCTTTTCAGGGCCACCAAACCAAATCAAAGCAGACATTTGCATATTTATTATCCCCTCATTTATTAGTAGTCAACCTTAGTAACTACACCGATCAATTATAAGTAATTAACAGGGCATGATGCGTAAAGTGAACAGCTTATAAAATTAGTTTCAACCAACAGCAGCTTTTTCATACTATATTTTCCAGTTTCTAGGGGCATAATGATTGATGTGTGAGTTAATTTCAGTTTGTTGGGCCATCTTGCAAATTGGTGAAGAATTTAATTTTTATTTTGCAGCCAGTATCAGTAGCAACAGTAAAGGAGGGGGACATTTTCCTTATTTTTAGTACTTTTTTTCATTTGTAGTATTTAATAAATTTTATCTTCAATTTTAGAATGGCATAATTTTGGCTATTAACTGTTTATTAGTTGTGTATATAAATTAGGTTCCTGTTAATATACAAATATTCTTCAAATCTGGATTGTGAGAGCTTGAATAACGACATTATGGTTTACAAATCAGAGATGGAAATAGGCTGAGTACTTTTAAGAAGTTCCCAGCCCATCTATTTCAAATGTTCAGCTAATTTTGAAATCATATTTAAAAATGACAATCTTCCAAAAGAATAGAGTTATGGCTAATTTCAATCTAAATTAGGACTTTCTGATTCACTACTTTGTTTGCTATAGGTTGGTATTAATATGCTTTAAGTAGTCCAGATGAGTCATCTTTTGTATCTTTCAAAATCAACAGCAAAGAAGAACAGGCAACAATAAAAGATTTCATAGACATTATTGATAATGAAATTCCATTAACTGAGACTTTTCACCTCAACATTNTTGCTATAGGTTGGTATTAATATGCTTTAAGTAGTGAAAATGCTTATATTTTTAGTAAAAAAATATCAAGCTCATTTTAGTCCATGAAATTTCGGCCCAGACCCAGTATATAACCAGCCCATGGACAGCCGGCTCATTTCCATTTCTGGTGCAAATGCGGTATTTTTGAACTCTATTAAACCAAATTTTCATTTTTTGTCGTATAAATTAGAAGAAATCTTTGAAAAAAACTTTTTTAAATTGGCTGTTAATGTCAACTGCAAATATACCACTCTGGTAATTACCAAAATCTATATATATATATATAAATAGTTGAACTTTTTGTAGCCTGTTTTTGGCTTGTCAAAATTTATTGATCCATTTCAACACATTAATTTTTGTCTGTAGCTCTAAGTCCAAATTGACTACAATCTCTTTCTGATTGAGCAGAAGTTGATTGGGTGGCATATATCTTCAATGCAACGTTACACAAAGTAAGATAGGTGCTTCTATTGAGATTTCAAAAATGTATATTTACAACCTTGTTACAATTCACTTTATTCTGCCTGTTTTTTATCGTAAGTAATTTCTTAAATCTTTGACGCGGCTCGTGTCCATTCCATTCCATATATATATATATATATATATATATATATAATATATATATATTCCATATATATCAGACTTGTCAACGAGCTGAGCTTCTAGAGAGCCGAGCCGAGCTTGAGCAAAGCATTTGATATACAACGAGCCCAAAATGAGCCTATTTTAGGCAAAGCAAGTTTATAGTTCTGCTTGTTAATTTGATTATAGGGATTTTTCTTATTTTTTGCAGTCTGTATGTCTTTCCTATAATCTTATTTAAGAAATGATTATTAAATAATAGGAAGAGCTATGTAAAAAATTCTTTGAGCACAATATTTTTAAGAAAATACCGAGCTAAAACGAGCCTCATATATATATATATGATGAACACTTAATGCAGACAATTTCATTTTCACATCGGGATTGGATTCAATAGCTATATTTGAAATTAAGACCTATTGAACTATTCAGTTTTGGAAATTGTCATTAGTTTTTTGAGAAATGAAATTCGAAGGTCACGTTGAACCATTTAACCTTTGACTTATATGCACTCAAAATTCATTCTGGTATTAATGTGGCATACTTTTGAAATGTCGATTTTTCTAAAATTTTCAAATTGTTCATAAGATTTAGAATTAATGTTTTATCCATTATAAAAAATGAACCATTTTATTATTCCCGCTAGTCAACTAAATAGTATAATTTTTAATGTGAATGTGTGCGATTCAGTTGTTGTTAATTATTTGAAATGCTATCAAGTGTTTAGCTGGTATTCAATGCATTATTGCTATGTATCTTGATTTGTGTGGGCGCATTGCTGTTGCTGCTGGATGCTTTTTCAAATTCCATTGCTTCATTTACATGTAGTCTGAATTCTTATGCTTGGGTTTTTTTAGTCATGAAACAAAGTATATTGTGCTTGCAGCATGAAGATATCTATAAAAGTAAATTCATTGCTTCACTTCAGTTTTCAATTCAAAAAGTAACTTTTTAAACTTTATTATAATTATATTGAAGAGTCGCTTAAAACTTACAGTAATTCATTTTATCTATCTTTTTACATTAGGTTCATCAATACATTTATATGTACAAAATTCCTTTTTTTGGGTTTGCCTGGAAAGATTAGGATTTACATTTTTATGAATAATCGAAAACAGGAAAAATTTGGTTTTTACTAAGTGATGTTTACTGTAAGTCCAAGTGTAAAAATTAAAATTACATAGCAAATGTTCTTTACTAATCCTTATTTCAGATGAAAAACGTCATTGTGCAGTAGTCATAGTAGTAGAAGGGGTTGAGATTTTTGGAAACAATTGAGGTCATTAAATTGCTATATTCTGAAATTAGTTATAGAAATCATATTAGTGAGTAACCAAATTTCAACGAATTGGGTTAAGGTTTTGTGTTTTGATCAGGTTTAACTCAACGTGATCATAACTATGATACTGTTTATTGCTCTCGCCTCAATACATAGACTGCTGAACCTAAGGAAATCGCTTTTTAACTTTGGGATTAGACCTAACTCAGAAGTAATGCAATACTGAGAAGATCTTCAAAGTGGTTGAAGCAAGCTTCTTTACCACTTTTTCTGAACAAAAATCAGTTTAATATAGGAGCGAGTCAGTGACTCGCATGCCAGATATTAAGCTGACAAGAACAGATACTACACATGATCTTAGCCAAAAATGGCCGAGAAGCGATGCAGAATTGAGTATTTCAAGCCATTATATCATTGAGCCATTAGCCTGTGTCTATAATTTTTTCAAATACTAGTTGCAATTCACTAATGATGATGATTACCAAGAAAGCGTGTATTATAATACTAGTTATGTTTTGCGATTCTGAATTTATATGTAATTTTGATTTTAGAGTAAAATATTCTTTGTATTTCACAATCAGGAATTTGGTAAAATTTTCTAAATTTGAGAAAGTGCATATTTTATCGTAGTTTAAATGTGCATTACACAATACATATACAAACTATTCTAGTAATTGCTTTTCTCTAATAGAAGCATTGATATTTAAATGAATTATGCAAAACATTTTTTCTTCCATTTTCGCCAAATGGACGATGATGATTTATAAACTTGAACAAATATGTTAAGTTGTAATTACGAGATTTACATACATGCAAGTGGCTTTGAAAAAGTATTGCTTATTACATTAAAGGTCAGCAGAACACTATTTTTGAAATATTTTTTTGCAGTGTCTATCAGTAAATAGGTACATAATGATTTTTGCACAATAAATTAATGTTGAGTATCAATATTTATTTGGAAGAAACCCATAAAAGTTATGCTTGATTGATATGGTGGCCCTAAAAAGGGCCGAATGAAAAATGTTAAGAGGTAAATTTAACGAGAACTAGTGTATTTGGTAACTGCTTTTGTGCCTTCTGATACAGCATGCTTGGCCAATTCACCAGGCAACAAGAGACGAACAGAGGTTTGAATTTCGCGACTTGTGATGGTGCTCTTTTTATTGTAATGAGCTAGTCTTGAAGCTTCACNGATTGATATGGTGGCCCTAAAAAGGGCCGATTGAAATGTTAAGAGGTAAATTTAACGAGAACTAGTGTATTTGGTAACTGCTTTTGTACCTTCTGATACAGCATGTTTGGCCAATTCACCAGGCAACAAGAGACGAACAGAAGTTTGAATTTCGCGACTAGTGATGGTGCTCTTTTTATTGTAGTGAGCTAGTCTTGAAGCTTCACCAGCAATTCTATCAAAGATGTCATTGACAAAGCTATTCATGATAGACATTGCTTTACTGCTAATTCCTGTGTCAGGGTGTACTTGGCGAAGAACTTTATAGATGTATACGGAGTAGGTTTCCTTACGCTTCTTATGACGCTTTTTGTCAGCAGCAGGTTTCTTTTGCGCTTTAGCGGCTTTCTTTACAGCTTTTCCACTTAAAATTAATTTATTCTAAAACTTAGCGTACAAAAATAATTGATGTATTTTACAATTAGCACTTTACAAAATGTATTCTACGCACGGGGTGTGGCTGGGTCAGGCTTGTTTGATTTATATGTATTTAACTTCTAGTGGTTAAAAGTTTAGTTGAAGATGTTCTAATGGTGCTCTTAGCATTTGTGCTAAGATTTTGAGATTTTTAATGTTACTTGTTTCATATGTTTCTTTGACGTTGATTTTGTGTTTATTTCTGAGTGTGTCAAAGTGATGGCAATGGTTGATTAAGTGTACAGGTTCATCTATACCGTCGTTGCATAGTGGGCATTTCATGCCATGTTTTAGGTATCTAATAGGTCTGAGATGTCCAATTGATAATTTATAGATGAGATTAGTGTCTGCGGCAGTTAGTAGATTTTTTTCCATTATTGTTCTAATTAATTTCTTTGTTGTTTGTGTGCTTACATTAAAATTTTTTTCCATGTATTGGAATCTGTTGTTGCGCACCTTCTCTTTACCTATATTAATTATTATCTTGGAGATGCTTGTGTTGAATTTGATCATATTTTTGTTGTTGTAGATAGTGAACTGCTGGAACAGATTTCTCTTATCTGCTACTGGTTCCTTCACAATGTTTTCATCTCCTGGTTGGAGATCATTGTAAGTGTATATGTTATATTTTTTTATTTTAGATATTACATTTCTTTTAACTTCTTCAACTTGGTTGTTTGTGTATATTGGTGTTTGGTTAAAGTATTTAATTGATATATTGTGCTGTAGTGTTATTTTCATGCTTTGGTGGGATGTTGTTTGGTTGTGAGCTTTTCACAGTAGATACATTCTTTGTCTGAGGCGTATTAACCTCTAGCAGGTTTTTGTTGACAGAAGTCTTAGGAGGCATGTCGAACTTGAAAATAACAGCAATGAGATATGAGTAATTTATATCTAAATTAAATAGCGCTACAGCGGAGAGTAAATTCGACATTCCGCGTATTACTTAAATATCGTTGGTGAAATCATGAATTTATTTGCACTCTAATTTGAGTAGTATATAAAAACAGCTATTAGTTTTTATTGACTCATTCATTGTATTCAGACTTTTAAACATTTGTTAATCATGAGCGGTAAAGGTGCTGGAAAAGCCAAAGGAGGCAAAGTCGGTGGAAAATCTAAGACTAGATCAACCAGGGCTGGACTTCAGTTCCCAGTTGGTAGAATTCATAGATTTCTGCGCAAAGGAAATTTCTCTGAACGCGTTGGTGCTGGTGCGCCTGTATATTTAGCAGCAGTTTTGGAATATTTGACAGCTGAAATTTTGGAATTGGCTGGTAATGCCGCTAGAGACAACAAAAAAGCTAGAATTATCCCCAGACATCTTCAACTTGCCATTCGCAATGATGAAGAATTGAACAAGCTTCTCCAAGGCGTTACCATTGCTCAAGGAGGAGTTTTGCCTAACATTCAAGCTATCTTGTTGCCCAAAAAGCAGTCATCAGCAGCATCCAAATAATTCAACAAGTTCACTNAGCTCAGTGTTTATATATATATGTATATATATTCATAGGCATTTATAAAGAGGTCTTAAGTTAATCATGCTATCACTCAACAAACTATAGTACATTAAATCTGATGTAATGAGCAAAATTGTTCAGTACATTGAACCTCGTTATTTCCGGATAATATTGTATTCAGAGAATTTATATGAAATAACAGATGCAACCTCGACCTCGAACCTTCATCCCCAAGGAGCAAACATTGATTATCTGAGCTCGACTTCTACCTCAATCTCAATTATCCACATTTTAATCTGGGTGAAAATCAAATAGGTTTTTGCACAAATCATACATGTTTGGACCCAAAATAATAAATAATGTATATACATGTATTAACCTTGAACTGCCTATCGTCTATTTATAGGACAAAACATTTTCTTCATTTACAAAGGATTTCCTCCAAGCCTATCACCAAATTTGAAAATCGCGGTGCATGCGCAGGTCTGTTGGGGATGGGAAACATGCTTTAATGCAATGTGGAAAATTTCTTTTAAAGCCTTTTTATGTGGCTGAAGTCGATGAAAATATTACAATTTTTATTTGATAATTTCACATTTTTAGAAAGATTTAAATTCTTTTTCTTACCATACCTAATGTTCTAGTATTTATAAAGTTTTGAGCCCATGGAGGCAACAAAGAACTTTGAGTGTTTCTTGATATGTGCAAAGATATTGCAAACCCATTGAGGCGTATTGTGCGCAAAGTCGGAGGCTGAGCATTAATAGTTTTTTTAGCTGTAAGCGTTTAACAGTTTTTTATACAAACATGAGAAATTTTCAAACATCCCCAGACAGTTTATGGTTAATATTCCAAATCAAAGTAATTTACTACAATTTTAGATTGGCTTAATGTTTTAATTCAGTACTCTGTGATTACCATTAACTGTTAATGGCAAGATTTACAAAAACTAAATTAAAGAAAACTTAATAAATTTTTCGACCATGATTAAAAAACCTTGAGCTCGACCTCGATTAAAATATAATGGAGGTTCCATCTAGGGATGAGCGCGGTACAGGTTTTTTGAAATTATTGCTACCGCAGAGAAAAAAACTTCACCGTAAACCACCGCAATGTCCGTTTTTTAACGCAAACCACCGAAATAAGTGAAATTTTACCAATGGTATACCGGAACAATTGCTATTTTCATTTTCGTAAGAAAATATTCATATTTCTGAATAATTTTTTAGGATTATGGATTATTCGTAGAAAAGTTTAAAGACAATTTCTTAGTTTGTGATTCGATGCAATTTTATTTGGGTAGTATCAAATTTTCAATGAATATGTAAAAATTGCTTTTAACATTTTGTATGTGAAATCTCGTAGTTTTCCTACAGAAACAGTTTTTTTGAGAAAGATTTAGAGATTTCAAATCTTAAGACAAAACACGTTATCTGTATAACTTTTAAGCCACTGCAAGTTGTTCGAATTCTACCGCTAACCACAAACCACTGCAGTTGTGTAAATCGCTACCGCGGTATTAAATAATAAAATCCAGTGACACTGAAATACAGAGTATTTTTTACTAACTATCGCAATATATTCGTATTTTAAAATATAGTAGCATAAAATAAAAAAGTAATAATGTACGTTCAGCTTTGATTTAAATTGGTGGCCTTGAAAAAGGCCGAAATGATTGAGAAGTATGAATGTTTAAGCACGTTCACCGCGGATTCTGCGAGCCAATTGAATGTCTTTGGGCATAATAGTGACTCTCTTTGCGTGAATGGCACACAAATTGGTGTCTTCAAACAAATTTACAAGATAAGCTTCACTAGCTTCCTGCAAAGCCATAACTGCAGAACTCTGAAATCGTAAATCGGTTTTAAAGTCTTGAGCAATTTCTCGGACTAAACGTTGGAAGGGTAGTTTTCTAATCAGCAATTCAGTTGATTTCTGATAGCGACGAATTTCCCGCAAAGCGACTGTTCCAGGCTTGTAGCGATGAGGCTTTTTTACACCACCTGTAGCAGGAGCACTTTTACGTGCTGCTTTAGTAGCAAGTTGTTTTCGGGGGGCTTTCCCACTGGAAAATATGCTAGCGCATAGCTAGCGATTGTTTAGCATACACGCTAGCGTTTTTTGCACATTTGTTTATGCTAGCAACGCTAGCGTTTTTTACGCTAGCATTTTTTGCGCTAGTTCTGCTAGCGTTTTTTGCGCTAGTAATGTTAGCATTTTTTAAACTAACGACACTAGCATATATTTGCCGCACTAACATGTTTTAAAATTAACAATACATTTGCTATACCTATAGGTCGCTGCATGGTTATACATACAATTGTAATGAACAGGTACTATAATTATAGAATTTAAATATCTAGAGCAATAATGGCTACAACTTACAAACCCTACATAATATGGAATTTTTTTGTAAACTCTATCTTCAGCCTACTTAATAAAATACTTTTATTGAACTGAAATACATTTCAGTAAAATTGACAAATCAAAACGACATTTGAAATATGTAAAAATTTATTGACAAACATATACAATTTAATCACTGTCTGACAGAAGTCTTCGTGGCTTCCTACAAAGCGGTTGCGAACTTGATGATCTCCTATGAGCATCAGATGCCGATTTTAA
>CABFPE010000638.1:302435-321692 GCA_900660155.1 Hofstenia miamia | reverse complement strand
ATATATATATATATATATATAAATTTATATCAATTCTTTGTAAAACTTTAATCAGCTTTCACTGTTCCGGAAAATATGTGGAATATTTCAGGTTGTTTAGTTAGTCAATACTCTGCTAAAGATTTACATTTCATTTTATATATTTATTGGTGGTTCCAGGGGAATATTGTAATCTTAGTGGCTTCAATAAGTTCAAATACTCTACTAAGTGCTGCTAAAGATTTACATTTCATCTTATATATTTATTGGTGGTTCCAGGGGAATAATGTAATCTTAGTGGCTTCAATAAGTTCAAATATTCTTCTAAATGCGAGCAACAAGATTTTAGTGTTTTTTATGTCATAACCTTGCATATCATGTGCTGCAGAGTTTCCCTTTCGCTTACCCTATTAATAATTTGATAATATAGCTGATACACAAGATGCCAGTCCGAATTCAATATTGTGAACATTATGTTGATCTTATGACACATTTGTATATAATATATATTTGCCAGCTGACCTCCTCCATTAGTGTATATACATTATCGCAAACCTATTGGGCGTGTATGGCTGTTGCTTTTCCATATTACCTCATTGATTGATTGTTGAATTACATTATTTACTGAGACTGGCGCATAGTACTGCAACTGATATATTAATATAGTTACTCAAAAAAAGACTAATTGTTTTGGCCTTGTCAGATATAGGGTCATATCCTAATTTCATACTAAGTTAATTTATATTCAGAAAGAATATCCTGCAACCTGAGATCTTTAACTTAACTACTAGAATTCTTATATATTCGTGATTTAAACTGCATGTATTATTCCAAGACTTTGCAAAGCTTAGGCTGCATAAACGGACTTTTGTTCATTAATCAAAAGACCGCTTGCATTTCAGAATTTATCCAAAATCTAAAGATATTATTTAAACTTTTGTGCTTTGATGCTAGAAAGGTGACATCACCAGAAAGAGCTAAGTATTAAATTTCTGTTCCTATGAAGTTAAACCTAATCTAGCACAATTTTCATTTATATCTTTAAGAAATGATTCTAGTATAAGTATAAAGTTACATAGAGTGCATTATAAAGAACATCTTTGCCTTACACCCTGTTTGATTACCATTTCTGGTGACAGAAAACCATTAATAAGTATGACGGATTAATTATCGCTATATAATGTGCTAATATTGCCACCCCAATTGGGGTGTTTGTGCCATCTCAATATTTGAATCTATTATGCTCACTAAAACTTATTTTTGAGAAATGGAGGCAGTTTATTGCAAATATATTGTATCCCATGATTTACTTCAGGGCTGCATGTGGAAATAAATATTTCCATTCCATTCCATTTCCAAATTTGGAAATAGAAATGGAAGGGAGATGGAAATTATTTTATGGATGGAAATTTAGCGGAAATGCATGGAAATGCAATTTCACAAACAGACAATGTCAACAGCGATTAAAATTTTCAAAAAAACCTTAAATATATTTAAATGAGAATATATTTTTAAAAAAGGTCACAAAGTGCATTAAAATATAATTATTTTGAATCGTCCAAATCAGAACGAATACAACGACAAAAATTCTGTTAATTTCAATGGCATAGGTAGCAATTTTAGCGTCCAAGCGTAAATAAGGATATTAGTGCCCATAATTTGAAATTTTTTAAAACTGAACCCGTTTGTGATATCTTCCAACACTGTATTTACATATATTTTTTAATATTTAATTAATATATTCATTAACAAAAAGTTTGTGATGCAAATGAGTTTACTGCATGAATTTTTCAACATATAATTGCCATGAATATAGGGCTTTAACTTATTAAATTTTAATTCGAGTTTGAACAGTACGGGAAATGAAACATAATTACTAGATATGAAATTGAAATAGCCTTGGCCTTGGCCATGATCAAAAGCATAATAAAATTATATCATGTGTACCTTAGCAGTTTCAACCAAACAAATTATTGTACCTGTTTGAACTGAATTGTAATTTTTGTTTACAATTTAGACCATTTGACGAACGACTAGTGGGGTTATACCGAACCACTCAGTCCAATGGGATTTCATGGTCTCGGCTCCATAAGACTGTGACTAGCATGGGGCTGGGACCAAAAATGAAGAATCGGGAACAACGAATTTCTGAATGTGGTTCTAATAAGAGCATCGGACAAGAAAATTTCTTTGGATCAAAATGGAAACAAATCCAATTAGGAACTGAAGCCAACCACTAGCTCTAAGAGTTCCGAAGATATGTGGAAAGTAGTGGAAAAATGTGGAAATGTTTTCGAATTTTTTGTGGAATTGCAATGGAAATTGAGGAAAATTGCATTTCCATATGCAAGTCTGATTAATTTGAAAGTCTAAGTTACGTTGTAGAATCAATAGTAAAACTTGTAGTTATCACGATTTGCAAGTACTCAGTGCTTTAGATGGAGTGATGACAGAGACTAAGACCCAAGATCTTCTCAATCATGACAATAATAGGTAATAATTATGATGTTACTAAAAGAATATGATTATTAAACTGGAGAACGTTATATGTTGATACCAACCATTCCCTAATAAATTAATTTAGTAGGACATGTACCAACCAATGTATTACAAAAAACTATTTTTTTATGTTTATCACAAACTTTTTAGGAATTTTTTAAAGCGTCGTGCATTCTTCAAAAAAAATTATAATGCCTCTAACTCAGGACCTAATAAAGAAAATTAAAATTTGTATCACTTCGATCTCTGATTCTACTCAAAGTTTGCCTTAGCAAGGATTAAGTGGACTTTGACGAGAAAAGTTTGCCGAAGTTTGTACTTGATGCTATCGGCTTGAGGCCGCCTGATTGTTTAATAATTAGTAATAGGAAGAATTTGAATTTTCTTATATATAACGAAAAAAAGTAGCAATTTCAAATATTTTGCCACAGGAAAATTTTTTAACAAAAATATTCATCATTAGATTGGAAAGGGATCACAGTAACTACTAGATGTGTACATATTCCAAGATGTACATCTTTTTCAATCGGATGGGCAGTGGCGCATTCATATGGATCCCAACATCGATCCTACCTTTCCCATATCAGGAATGTCAATAGTTTTCATTATATATGTAAGAACAAACTTATTCGCTAAATTCGTTATGTTTCATTTATACTAAGCCATTAATGTTCAATCACATCTCAGCACTATAGCGCAAATTGATTTTTAGGAACAATTAACATCTCTGACAAAGCAATAAAAAAATTTGAGTCTCTATAATGAAATAATCAAATTGTATATGACAAGAAATCAATTCAAATTTGGAAAATGCAATTCCTATCTTAACGAAGTTATCATTAATTACCTACTCACATTACAGCAATCGTAATTGTTAGAAATTTTATATTCATTTTTCAAAATAAAGTAATCCATGAAAACACGCACTTTTGAGAAAAGTTGATCTAATCTGTGTTGCAACTTTGAAGATTTTCCACTGTCTTATATATCTGTAAATAAATGTTCATCACTACCACATGTATCGATATTTAATGTCATGACATAGGCCAATAGGCTGTATCTAAAGCTAAAATTTGATTTTTGGTTTGATCAATTTTACTTGGTAAAGCAATTTACTGAAATTGTAGCACAGATTGTAGAGTAGTATTTCTTGATTCAAACCATGAAAGAAATTCCAGGTGTACCTTTCTAAGTGCAAGTGCAGTTGTGAATAGATGCCTAATCAAATGGCTTACTTTAATGGCTTGTGAAATTCTCATTTCACATGCAATCATCATACTTTCTACAATAAATGGATTTAGTTGAAGAATTACTGATCGAACTAGAGCAGAGTCGATATTTTAACACTAATTTCGGGCATATATACACGTTTATATGGGCAATACGACACATTGAGTAATTGTTTTTTGTAATGGGAGGTTCTAATTGGATTTTTTAATTCAATGCACAAACATTCAAAATTAGAATTACAATTTCCGATATTATGTCGGAATTTCGGATGATATATTTTCGGAACAAGGAGTAAGACACTGCCACCTTTGACCTTATCTAAAAGATGATTTAAAGCTCTATCCCTACGAAATAATTTGTAACTCGAATTATCAAATAATAAATTTGAATCAGGGTCATGGCTAGACAACCAAGTTTCTGAAATTCCTATGATTGTTTCACTTTGGAAATTTGCTATAAACTGTCTGAATTGGTGTATTTAGCAGCCAGATTTTCAAAATTTATGTGGACATAATCGAATTACTAGTGCTTACTTTTGAGGGCTCCGGTTTTTTTCTATTCCCTGTGCAAGAAAATCAACAATTTCTCTTAGTGAGAGTGTAGTCAGTAAGGGATGTGTCTAATAGGATAAATCAAAAAAATTAGTTAATGATTAGAAAACTTAATCACAGCATTGCACATGGTAGAAATCAAAACTACAAATATTTATTTAATAGATATCATAATCCAATGTTACAAAGGAATTAATATGAACAAGTTGTTAATGAATGCAAATATGCGCGAATAACAGTGCATTGACAAGCAAAAATGTAAGCAGCTTAAGTAGCACAAAAAATGATAAAGCACATGTAGTAATAATGTGACGTCATCTGTTAAAAGTTAGTTATTTTCTATTTCATTGAAGTACAGTAACATCTAAATTTATATATTTAAATGTCAGTTTTAGATTTGGCGGGATCAACATTTAACATCTGGTCAGTGACAAAAAATTACTAGTTCTTGTTCCAGCAGAATTCAAAGGCATAATTCACAGGCATTATGTGATTAAGCTTATGCAGATGAATTTGAATGTATAATTTAAAACTAAATAATTAAAATTTGTGCACTACAAGCACTAAAGCAAAGTTATGTCTATGTAGCAACCTAAAAACTCCCACAAAAAAACTTAAGTAAGAGAGGTCAGGATATTCCACACTGGAGAAATACTATTTTTATCTTTATCAAATAATATTTCTAGAATTTATAAGTTTTTAGGGATCTAGCTTTTTAGATTTCAAGGACCTCATTAAAAGCTTCTTACCAATTTTTATAGCATAAAACTTAGTATATTTTGTATTCATAACTTCAGATATTACATTTGGATTGTGTCTTCTGATATTTCATTACTGTGAATTTGTTATTACCTTAATAATAATCATGTTATTTTAGCTATTGTTTAAATGCAAGATGAATGAATTCAATGCTATTGACGTGTGGCTAAAATATTTGCAGCTAGAATAAATTAATGGTAAGCAAATTTGATAAAGTGCTGATTTCTTTCTATACTTTTTTACTACTACAAAATATGTGTGTGTGTCCTGAACCACAAAATATTGAATAAAATATTGAAATCCTAATGTTAACATAAACCAAGGTTAACATTTGCAATATTGGTGTCGAACCATTGAATAATCAACTTCATTATACCTACTTAGCACATCATAGAATGCAAGCTTCATTTATGTAGTATTAGCAGTTCTCGAGGTGTTTAATTATACCAATGTACTACGCTTAGTAAGACATTCATTCTATGTATTATTTGTCATTGAAAATTGTGCATTACTGAACATGTTCTATTGAAATATTCCTATATACCCAATTTGCATGTCTTTGTAGAGCGTTTCAAAGATTTAATGAAGAAAAACAACTGTCAGTACATGTTAAGTGTGGTAAATATGATTAATCAATGCTGCTAGTGATTTTGAATATGTAAGCACAATGCATATGTTTTGTATACAAATTTATCAGAACAATGAAAACAGCATGTTTTTATATCCTACTATATTTTTACAAACAAATAGGTATTTTGAAATAAGCATCTTTATATGAAGAAAATATAGAAATGACAAAAATATTGTGGATTTATTGGATTCTAAATATGTTAATCTGTGCACAGTACTCAGCATAACTTATATTGATGGTTTCATTTGATATGGTTTAAAACAAAAAAGTTTCATTTATTTGTAGCAAATAATAGCACACACTTCAATCAATCTTTGCATAAATTACAACATAAAAAACCATTTCTAAGCGTTGCTGAATGCCATCTAGTAACCACAAATGATATTATAAAACGTCTTCTAAATTTCTTCTAGACTTCTAAGCGTCTTCTTGACGTCTGGCAAACGTCTTCTAGAATAATATTAAAGAATAATATTAAATAATATTAAAGGTGGTTTAGACATATATACATATATACAATGCCAAGTGCCCGAAATAAAAGAACCAACAAAATTCTTATATATATTGAATGCTATTTAAATGGTAATCAATTATATCTGATAATAAATATTTCAAATTTTTGGTTGAAATTCAAACAAATTTTTGGCTTTGATGATGCTTAGGCACTTTAGAAGAAACACTTTTTCTTAGGTAATTGCATTTAGGCAATAAACATGTATTTTGCCTAACAGCTCACTGAGACTTAAGTTGAAAATAGGCAAGGTAAAAAAATACCAAATGAGTTTTAGGTTCTCGTAGTCCTTACACTAGTAATATAAGTTTTTTATATCAAGTTTAATAAATGCATATATATATATATATATATATATATATATATATATATAATTGAACTATTTGAAAAATTCGATAATTACATTTCATTTTTGCAACAAAAACAATTTTTCTTTTGACAATGTTAATCTACATGAATAATAAAAAGTCCACTAAATATCAATGTAGTTACTTTTTGGTTTTACTATAATGACATGAAATATCCCTCGTGGGGTAGCCAAGTACTCCATGGTAGCTAGGTTGTTAACCTAGTGTTGATATAAATAAATTTGATTTTCTATTGATATACTACACCTTTTTACTCTGAATTTCGCACAGGAGAAATTCAATGTCGCACATTTGCCATAGTGTTTGATCACTTGTATAAAATTCTGTGCATTGTGAGAAGTGACAAATTTTGCATCTTGTTTGCGCAAATTACGTCACCTAGTTCTCAAAACTACAAAAATATGACATAAACACTCAGCCTTAAAGTATTAGCAAGTTTTTTCGTACACCAAACGTATAATTTTAAACAGCGTGGACGAAATCAACAAATATATCACCAGACATATGAAACCCATATTTATTATGACAAAATGAAGAAATGCCAAATTTAAAATTGACGGGAATTCAGTGATATTCTGTTTTCTGAATGCAACCTAAAAGTAATTCAAGAACAAGAAGTTTATCATGGTTGTCTTCTGTTCACATTTTCATTACAAGAGATTTGTAAAGTATTACATTATATCATCTATACTATTTCCAAAAAGTCTATTACCAATGTTTAACTGAAATTTTTGTCTTCTAAAAAGATACAATCAAGTTTACAACATATTTCCACATTGCAATGTTATTAAATATTTTCATCTATTTTAGATTTTGTCCCTGAAAAAATTGAATTAATTAACCCAAACCGCAGTTTATAAAGGAAATTTTGAAATAGCCATATTTTAAGACAATTCTTTGGTAAGACCATTTATCAGTCAACAACAACAATTGTCATTTGCAGTTTCTTCATCATTTATTATATATATATATATACACACTACCGCTAAGTACCTATATTTTTTGTACTTAGCGGTATTCGTCCAAAAACGCCATAGTACTTAGCGTCCTTAAATTTGTTAAGACGATTGTTTGGCAATTCTAATTCTAACCCGACATATGATCGATTTACAAATTTGATAAGGATCATGCGTGAAGAAAGGTAAAGATAATACATGTAGATCAGAGTTGGAACCGGCTCGACCTGATCGGCCGGTCGACCAACACGGATCGATTTTTGCCATGCTGGTTAACACTATTCACTTGCTCTACTAGTAAGCACTCGGAGTAGACCCGAAAACTAAGGTGATAATTTCAGTATAGTGCTCCTAAGATAATAGTTTGTGATTAAATTTGTTGCAAACCCCCAGTGATTAACCCCCATGCATTTATTAGCATATAATACCTTTGGTTCTTCTGCACTCTCTTTCTCTCGTTGATGACAGCGGTTATTTAGGAAACTTTAGATAAATGTATGAAGAAAGAGTTTCAATTATAAAAGTGTTCGGGTTCTTTAGACGTGAAGGAGAAAACTATGTTTTACATGCTAAAAATTAATATGAAAGTTTCAGATAATTTATGCACATAATACCACAATTGTTGACATCATTTTAAAAGTCCTTTTAATTATATAAAAAGTAAATTAAAATGCGAAGACAAAATTGTACACTGACTTGGCCGCTCACCGGCCAATAATTGTTGGTTAAAGCATGATTTTCTATTAATAACGGTATTTTGCAAGTCAGAAACATTTTTGTTGTCCAAACCTCTGACTTAAATTTTATCAAAGCTTGTAACAAAAGTACTTAATGTTTTCACATTATTTTTTTGTAATATAAGGAGTAATACTTCCATTATATTGAATGTGAGTTTTACATTGGATTGGTGATAGAATTTACTTTTGCAATTTCATTACATGTGTGTACAGCGCCCTAAATGGCCGAATTTTGACTGCTAACGCCAAATATCGGCTGAAATTTTTATTATTTTTATTTATTGGACTCCAACCAACATCGCCTATAAACTACTCCTACCAGCCGGCTAGAGATTTCTTGATGCAGGTAATATTTTGATTTTACCAAAATGCATAATTCTGCACAAATGCATATCATATTGTTCTACATTGGATTTGTTCCTTTAAGTTCTGTAAATCTAATTCATTCAAGTTGCCGCATCTCAGCTGAATTTCCCGCAAAATATGTGTGATACCAGCCTCAGAAGCAGTGTCTTATCTGAGCTCAACTTTTCTACAGCAGCACAGTTTGTTAATGAAAATCGTACTCCTTAGAAGGAGATGGTGTTAGGGTAATTGTCGTCTTGAAAGAACTTATCTAGACTCTTTCTCTGCATTGATGAGGTGCATACTTTATAAATTTGAATAAGCTTAATTTGAGAATATTACTTTCTTTTACCATTAACCTTCTGTGTTCTTTTCATTTAAGTTTGAGAAAGTATCCTGATCGAGTCTCAAATATCAAATTTTGAGAACCTGTCGAAACTGGTCAAAAATCGGAAAAAAATTTATTGATTGACCGACCAGTTACAGTCATATGAGAAAAAGCTTAGCCGCTTCAGTCGGTTGAACAATAATCGTGACTGATTCCAACTCTGATGTAGATTAGATGATCCAAAATTGAATTACATGTTATGTTCAGCATCTGCTTAAATTTGCTACAAATTCGTGTTCTGCGTCATTTCTGAACATTATGATGAACAATTTTTGTCTATGATTCTATTTGTATTTTTTAAAGCTTAGTTGCTTTGGCCATATTTGAATTTTCATTGAAAACTGCAGTATTTCAGTTAATAGTAGTAAAATCGCCGACTGCAGCAAAAAAATTGGCTAACGGCCCGTTACTGCTAAAGCATTACGGCTAACGTCCGGATAAGGTCAGAATTTATTTTACACGCCGGCTACGGTCAAGAAAACTGCCTTGGCCGCAGAACGCTACTGCAAATTTCAGCTTACGCAGAATAATTTTTCTTGGTAGTTATGAAGGTACTAATTGAAGTGTGTTTATTTATTACAAGCAGTTTTCATTTAAATGGAATTTTGCTTCCTCCTTTAATAAAATTATTATGCCGAAATTTTTTTCGCCTTTATTTTAAACGCTGCCTTCAGCACAAATTTGATTGATGCTTATTTTATTAGTGACTAAATTATTTTAAGCAAAAAAATATGAAAATTAACAAATTGAATAGTCTTACATTAATCAAACTAAAATCAAAAATGAGCACAAATAAGATGTCCTAAATTTCCATTAGCAGAAATTCTTAAAAGACCGTAAGTGTTGCTTCAAAAAACCCCATTTTCGTCTTGAGTAAATTACAGCAACCTAGGACTCTAATTAAAGTACTTAAGCTCAGCTCTTCTTCTCTCTAAATGCTTGAAATTTGCAGTGCCTTTTTCTCTAAATGCCATGACATTATAGCTTTATTGTACTAATCTTACACTTACTGTACCCAATAGGTCGGAGATCATCATCGGGTACCCGATTTTACTCGACCCGGTGTCGGGTTCTGGTCGAGTCAAGTTCGGTTACAATAATTTATATTTGGGTTGGGTATTCTCACGGAGCAGTCTATGCGGGTAATTTTTGGTTATAATAAGCTGAATAAAATGCAAGTTAGCAATGATAGCCAAGAGTAGGGCTCGCAACGGACACGGACAAAGTTTTATGGGCACGGGCTTCTATTGGATGGGCACAGACCGGGCATACGGGCTCTGACCTTAGCATGATTATTTGTCTATATTTGCGGATATTAATTCTTAAAGCCATTTAATTGATAAAAAATTGCTATCTAATTTATATATATATATATATATATATAAATGTAAGTATACTGAGCTTCGAAATATTTGAAATATGTAAGACAGTTAAAAATTTATACCGGTTTCGATTAGTAGAAATCATCGTCAGTATGACAAATTCGATAAATTAATATTTTGCAATCAACTACACTAAAGGAAATCATAAATATATTGCATGCAATATAGATCTAGAATTATTGATGTTATCTTGCATTGTCTATTAAGCAATTTTTCTTTGTTTGCAGCTGTAATAAAAATTTGTTCACCAATTTTATGATGTTTTGATCTTAGTAATATCTTAAAATTTTTTCCTTGATTTCATGGTGATGTAAGTAAATTTCAGAATTTAAATGTCTTCTTATGTGTTCTTTTATCAATGTTCTCAGATGTCTCTTAGTTTTCCCGATGTATGATTGATTGCAATCATCACATTCATATTGACAAATTGCAGAAGAAACTAATGTCTTAGGGATAAGATCTTTATGCATTTGGCGCAAAAATAGTATTTGAAAGCACTCATCTTGCCACGTATTTTCAAATTGTAGATTATAATCAATTTCAACAAACGCTGTTTTTGTGCTTCCTACAGATAGTTTCAGAATATAATGTGTTGTTAAGAATGATATACTCTGCAGATTTACATACAAATTTGCGATTTGGATAATATAAATGGAATAATGGGCGGGTAAACTGAAACTGCATTTATTAATTTCTTTGCACTATCACAATTGCAGTAGTATGCACGTATCTTCAACGAAATGCTGTTTTTAAATGTACAAATAACTTTGAAAAACTATTATCGAAAGAACTTTCTTCGCTTACAGTTTAAAATAGCAAGTGGAGACACTAATTCAATAATTTCCATTTTGAAAACGATATTGACGAGTGCAAAATTTTTTAATGACAACAAGATGCTATTGAAATAGTAGTTTTCCAAAATAAAATTTATTCCATATTTTAAAAAGGCACTGAATAAAATAGAGAGAAATTTCCTTTCAAATGCAAATTTCAATAAGCTTGAATTTTCTATAATACGACAAACCATTCTTCATATCAACTATATATCCCATACAGCCTTTTTATTCCCCATATTATAATTCAGATGAAATTTTCAATCTCAACTAGAAAGGGGCTAATAGTTTCAATCCCAATAAATTTGTTAAGGATAGTTTGTAGCAGAATTGAAAATAAAAATTGATACTAAGTACATAGTAAATAGAATCAGGAAGCATACCATAAAAAATTTAGTGGTATTAGTTAACTTTTGCATAAAACGAACTTCAATCCATTGAAAGCTACGTTATAGTGGAAGAAATTAAAGTATTATTATCCCTGCTGGTGTTACACAAATCTACATAGTATTATTTGGTAAACGCTTACGAGAGGTATGGTCTTGTTTTGTCAGAGAAATTCATCTAGTTTACATAAAACGCATTTAACATTTGTTAAGTGAAAACTGGACTTAAATACAACATTATGTAAAAAATATTTGCAGAACAATAGGTTTGACTAGATCTATGAATAAAGCTTCCATGCATGGATTTTGCCTCGAAAACTATTGAAGGATTCACATCCATTAAAATTATAGTTTATTTCATACATTTCAGTGTTAAATATGTTCATCCAATCAGCAATAGGTATATAAAATATAAACTGCTGAAGAAAACATTCTTTCCTTTCGTTAGATGGAACAGACAAATATATCATCCATTCCTTTAGAGCTTCAACCAAAATTTATTCAATCCAATTATATCAATATCGTCAATGGCATCATCGGAGTGATTGGTATTGTGTTCAACTTTTTTACTTTTATGACTTGTCGAAAACTCGATAAACAGAATAAAACTTCATTCACTACAATCATGCAGTCTTTGGCTGTGTGGGATGGCCTCTCATGCATTGTTCTGGGTATAAGAACTGGTATTCTGCGACCTATAGGTAGGTAGTACATTCTAATACCAGAGAATGTCATGTTTGTCAGTGTCTTTAGATATTCTCTTTGCCTTTTATCTTGCTAAAAGCAACTTGCTGAACAAATTTTCTCAAAGGCACATTTTAATCACAATTTATTAAAATCATTTAAATAACTAATTTTAGCATATGCTAAAGAAAATATTTTCTATATACTCATAGTTAATCATAGAAAGGTATTTAAATGTATACAACATAGGCACAATAAAATATAGTAACAAACCAACGCAGTTTCATAAAATGAATCAAGTAAAATGGACAGCAATTAATTTAATGTTGATTTCAAAATGTCGATTTGCTTACTATTTTAGATGCATTTAATGGGTATGTTAATTGTTTTTATAAGAAACTGTTATTTTCACAACATTATCAAAATAAATTTTTGAGAATTTTTTTGTATTTATTCTTTGCAATTTTAGCAATGATTTCTAAAAATCATTTAGCCAAAACTCCTTATTATTGCCCTTAATACCATTACATTAACATAAATGTAAAGATATCTTTATTTTAGCATTTACATTTGAAATTTACTTAAAATTAACATAATTTTAATCGGGAAATTTTAGTTACGAAGTTTCGAGAAAAAAAGATTTTAGAAATACAAATTTCTTCTATAAATTCAGTTTTCAATTACCTTTCAAAAAATAAATTTTTGAAATTTCATATATTCATAATACTTTCAGGTAAAAATTTATAACAAGAGTAACGCATAGTGTTGAACTACATGTATAAATTTACCATAGTGATGGATTCATTGGAATAATGTTTGTTAAATTCACGCACCAGGATTAGTAGCGGGGGAACAATACAATATCAGGGAGAAATACATATAAATATTTTTATTATGCATATAATTTTTCAAATTTGCTTCTTATCATTCCTAAAAACACACTACAACAAGCTTTATATGTACCATTATCCCTTTGTACAAATGTGTGCAGCAATAGCAATCTGAGATGATGTTTGAGAATCAATATCGAAAAAGTAAAATTACCAAGCTCTGAATATACAGTACATTTAAATGTACCAAATGTGAAATATGCTGAAATGTATTTTACATAAACCTATTTTGAAATTTAATTTTAAAACTGTATTTAGAATATCATTCCTTCTCTCGTAAATGAGCAATATAAATAATTAATATTTTCTTCAATGATATATTGAACAACATGTTTCGTGGAATTGATCAATTTCAATATATTTTCTGAAAATGTTACTCATGTTTTCATAAAATTCCAAAAGCATCGAATTCTAAAACACGAATTTGTCTGATTAAATAAATTGTAGTAAGAATTCAAGCTAGCGCTTGCGAGTTGATTTTTTTAGGTTCGAGTTTAGTTGGCACGCTAACTCTCGAGTTCAAATAGAGTTACAAATTTATTTACACTTAATCTTCTTTAACAAATGTACTAAAGAAATTCAATATGCATACTTAAATGAGAAAAACAAGGCTTGACGCCTAGCAATTTAAGAAAAAAAGGAAAAAGTCAATGGAATCATGGAAATTAAAGGCAAAAATTGAAGAAAAATTAATGTCATTCATCGCAACATCGAGTTGGTTCTTAGTACTCGAAATTTCTAGTTGAATTTCGGAGGTCCCGAACTCGAACTTCGAGTACTCGCAGGGTCCCAATTTCATCAAAATTTGGTTTAAAGCCCGGTGATGTACTTATGCATTCTAACAAAATTTCAATTGCAATCAATTGCGAAATTTACTATTAATTTAAAGGTAAATATATATGTAGAATGCACAATGTAATGCCATCAAAATGTATTTTGTTATTTGAATATTTTTTGAGAAATGCATTTTGTGTTCATAATTTTTGCTAATATACGTTGTCCAAAAATAGATTAAGAATCAAACATTTAAATATTGGGAATTTTTGAAAAATTTTGATGATCCTCAAAAAAAATATTTAAGCATTAACGAAGATATCCAAAATCTGCAAGTTTTTCACTTGTAACCAGGGACCTGGCTCTGTGACATGAAGGCGTATTACCACTTCTGTTTTTGCACACTGTATGTGGAATTTCAATGATTCAACAAAATTTGAGCATCACTTGAAAACTGTTGTATGTACATTTTTTAATTTTAATACCCCAGACACTCTGACTAAGTAAATTGACTCTTGCATCTTGAAAAAGACCTTTAGCTACGCACTCATTTATAGTTAGATTATATAAACAGACAGCTTTTTATTCTAGAATAAGTGACTTCATGGCCTTCTATATAGTATGCCTTGGTAATCGACAAACATTAATTGTAAAAAAAATTGAAACTTTTTGACAGACAGATCCAGAGTCTAATGATAAAGACCTTGTCAATGGCCATTCTAAGTTTGTAATAGCTAAACTCAAAATTTATCTACTTATGCTCTAAAATAAATTAAACTTTAAGATGCTTTGGTGAAAATAAATGGTTTCCTAGACATGTATTTCAGATGAAAAGGTATTAACTAGACAAAGCAACCTGGAAGTAGGGCTCTGTAACTATGGGTAGGGTGCGGCCTGGACCACTATTCATTCCAATGGCTAGATCCCGCATATAATAAGGTAAGCATTTAAAACAAATTTATTTGTAGGTAACCCATAAAATTTTACATTTAACTGTTCAGTGTACATTGAGGGAAATTTTTCATACATACTTATGTCTATAGTCGCTTAACACACTCATTTGTAAAAAAACATTATGCTGTAAGTTAATATGAGTAAATTGAAAAGTATGCTTTCATTACTTTGTACCATCCAAGAACGACTGTATTTTGCCATCATTATGTCTTGTAAAAATAGATAATGTTTTCCCATTTTGTAATAATTAGTCAAATGATATTTTCTTAAATAATTTAGGATCTTACAGTGTTTTTATAATTTTTTATACTGAGTTCTGGATATATGACTAAATTCAAGGAGAATCGTTGAAGGATAAATTCGGCGTTGCATTGTTTTGCAATTTAAATTTTTAGAAAATCGTAAGATTTCTCCATGCCCAAGCACAAGCCCACAGCTCACGATTTTCTTAAAATTTGGTCCGACCAGGCTCACAGGTGACCCAAATTAACTTAATTATTCTACCTAGGCCAGCAATCTCTTGTCAAATAGTCAATATCCCAAATAGCAAGCATTTTCAAGTAACCATTGGTCTATTAATGGGATCAATGGCCAATATTGGCCATGTATTTGCCAATCATTACCAACAAAACAAAAAGTATTAAAATTCTTAAAATTCCACAATGTCACAAAGAAATGATTATATTATTGTATATAACATGTGCATTGCATTAAAGTATAATTTCAATTTTCAAAAAGTATTATTTATCAGTTTCTTTTGACCATTGATGGTCCGACAATGGTCCATTATTGGCATTACTGGATCGATCAGCCATCTAACATACTAATTGTAGTGATTTACAACTTTGCCCATTGATGAGCCATTGGCGGCATCAGTGGCAACCTTAGAAATCAATAATCAATTAACAGATGCTTGCAAATAGAACTCACTTCATTATTTTGATTCCTAGATGCTTTTAATATAAAAATAGGAATTGCAAAAAGCTTTCTTGAAATTTCTAATTTGTAAAAATTATAATATAATTGTTCTGTGAATTTTCAAAATAATTTATTCATGCATATTTGGACGCCTTGAAGTTAACTATAATATAAAAAAGGATTATTTCAACATAGGATTTAATTTGAAAATTTAAAATTTTTGTTAAATTTGGTAGTTTTCTATGTTTATTGTTATCATTTATAAAAACACATTATTTCAATTTTCTATTAAATGTTTGTACTTCTTAGATATATAAAGTTGTTGTTTTATATATAATAATAATGCTTTGCTATTGAAGCCTACTGTTTTCCATCAATGGGCCATTATTGGCTCACCAATGGACCATTATTGGCCCATCAATGGGTCATTGTCGGGAATACATCACTGGCCCAATAATTGTCCGGCGGTAATCTGCCAATAATGGTCATCAATGGCAACTTGAATGGCCAATTGTCGGTCCAATAATGGCTTGCTATTTGGGATTTTACTAAAACACTAAATAAACAGGAATAGTTTGCCTAACACAAACCGCAAGCTCAAAACATAAATGGCAATTAAATAGAATGATATATGAATTTTAAAATCACCAGGTCTTTTTAAACTAAGTAATTAATGCAAATTGTGGTACACATAAGTAAGATCTTTGTAAATTTAGGGATAAATATTCAGAACATAAGTGACGAGAGCTGCAGAATAGTTTGGGTTATGTTAACGTGTACATATGCAGAGTCAATTTGGCATGTTGTATTTTTGACCTTTGAAAGGATGTTATGCATCAAGTTCCCAATTGCGCATAAGAACATTGGAACAATAGCAAATGCTTCAAAGGCATGTATAGCGTTGTCAATATCATTTGTATTTATTTCCTTACCTCATGCTTATTATTATCGATTGATGGATGGAATGTGTACTGCACATACTCACCTTCCCTTGTACATTGTGTATCATAACTTGTTTCATTTCATACTGGTCTTTGTAATCCCAGCTTCTTTGGTTGTCTTTGGAAATTTTGTAATTATCTGCGCGTTGATTCAATGGAGTACCAGACGGAATAGCAGTGGTTCAGAGCATAGTGTAGCCTTACTTCTTGTATTGATATCCTTTGTCTTTCTCATAGCTTTGTTTGGATCAAAAATTCTTACAGTACTAAATTCATATATTAAGCCCGACACACCGAAGAGTCTCGCTCAGCTCTACTATAATTATGCAATTACCAATCATTTTTGTTTAATTAACAATTCAGTAAATTTCTTATTCTATGTTGTAGCAACGAAATCATTTCGAGGAACTTTCATCAAATTCATTATGTGTAGGCGCAAATAACAATTTTTTGTAATGCTTATAATTATATTAACAGTTGCATAAATATACGCAAATATACTATACATAAAGCTTTTGAATTTGAATTTACCTAAATATTTGCATAAAACGTCAGACTTGAATGGTAATTAAAAAAATTACAGTTTTTGCACTTCTGTGCAAATGTATCTTCTTTAAAAATTTTAAAAAATTTATTCAGGCCGCCAAGATTGGCCCAAAAATGCGAATTTTTTTGTCAAATATAAAATGCATGAATTTATATCTATAGAAATCCCAAATCGTAAATTGTAAATTTGCTTTAAAACAACATTCAAGAATCAAGTTATAACATGATTTGAACATAATTCATTACGATTTGCTTTAAAAATCATTGAATGATTGTGCTACAGCAAGCAGATACTTTAATACTGTACCTACGCTCTCTGAAACAAAAAATATCCGTATTCTTCAAATCATACAGCAATCAAGCAGTCCATTCATTCCTTTACATTGAAACATTTGTTGAAAAAGAAGCACGTGATATATTATCACTCAAAACAATAGCCCAAAAGCAAACATGATAATTATAATATTTAAATATCATACAGAAACATTTTTCTGATCCAGTGTCTCACTATGCAGTGTCGGAAAACGATGTCTGGAGAGCTCGTATCTCGAATTCAAAATGGTGGAAATTTGTTTTTGCATTGCAAAATGAATTATTTATGAAAAACGATATTTTTCCATGAATGTTTCAACTAATTAGCACGAATAGAGGAAGTAAAGAACATAACATTAAATAGGAATATCACAATTTTTTAAAGATTAAAATAATGGTACGACATTGAATGTCATAAAGTGTGAGACTTTTAGTGAAAAACTTTAGGTGGCAAAAATTTGCTGTTTTGATATAATAATACTATCATGGTCAAAATATCCTCTCTGATCGTGTAAATTCACAAACCTTTTAAAAATTAGAACTGACTGTGCGTATTTCTGATTTTTTGTAATAGAAAATTTAATAAAACAGTAACCTACTGCTGCACAACTAAACGTTGTCAAATTGTATTACTATTAATACTTGCAACTAATGATTTTGTAAGTGACCGAATATCGTCTACCATGACTGTACAATTACGCATCGCCCTAACTTCTGTTATTTAGAAGAATTCAATCAATGAATATTCATTCTGAAATGATTATGTATATAGTTCTCACAGTACGAGAGGTGATCAAAAAGAAATGACAGTGGTATTGTAAAATAAAAAATTGACCGAAAATATCATTTATTTTGATTAAATTTCTTCAAAATATTCTCCCCTTACTTCCACACAACGTTTCATTCTCATCCGCCATTTATCAAAGCTGCGGTACTCTGACTGAGGCATACTCCTCAGCTCTAAAGGGACAGATTTAGCCAAATCCTGAATCCTGTTAAAAAGTCTTCCAGCAATCTTGGATGTGATTCTGGGGAACAACCAAAAATCGCAAGGAGCCAAGTCAGGGGAGTAGGGTGGGTGTGGCAGCAAGATGAGGTTATTTTCTTCTAAATGTTGAGTGGTAAGCCTCGCTTT
Organism: Hofstenia miamia; assembly: GCA_900660155.1. Taxonomy (NCBI): domain Eukaryota; kingdom Metazoa; phylum Xenacoelomorpha; order Acoela; family Hofsteniidae; genus Hofstenia; species Hofstenia miamia. The sequence goes on along the minus strand of CABFPE010000638.1, from coordinate 302,983 downwards.
ATGGGGATATGCGTTGTCATGTCATACTGCCCAAATAAATGTAATACTAATGAATTTTTTGAACAACTTGAGAATGAAATTTCACTGGCCTACTCAGAAAATAAAGATTTAATATTAATGGGTGATTGGAACCTAAATTACTTAAATAAACGTGATAATAAAACGATTAATCTCTTTTTTAATACTTGTAATTTAAAAACGGCAAATGCCTTCATTCCTACAAGAATCGCAGCCAATAGTGCAACTTTGATTGACTATATTGCAATGCCCGAAAATAATCTTGATTTCTTATACTACTCCTCTGAATGTCCATTCTCTGATCACTGTATAATATCAGCCAGTTTCCCTAAAGCTAAAATACGCTCTGAAATATCCAAAAAATGGATCACTATTCGCGAAAAATCGTCCGATAATATAGATAACCTGAAAAATGCTCTTTCACGTGAAACTTGGTCTTCTGTATACGTTGCGGTTGATCCTAGCAACATGATCAAAAGCTTCCTTGATATTCTTGAATCCTATTTAGATGAATATTGTCCTGAAAAAAA